>OZ025283.1:11872142-11959999 GCA_964019165.1 Mastigias papua | reverse complement strand
ATGTATTGTTAGCTGACAGCGTAGTGTATGAAAGTGACATGGCTAGGGTAAGTGAAGTAGGGGCTGGGGCCAGAAACTGCAATTGTCTTGGGAACATGCCCCTGTAGAGTATTTTTGGGCACGCCCTTTACTTTAGCTTACAGTGCATCCTCAAATATCATGCTTTTCACTTGCGATAAAGAATTTCGATGATTTTGTGACACTTACTCTGTAAAGCAGAGTGCATAGATGAAAATATAGGAGAGGGACGTCCTTGCAGTTATATCCTACTTATACCACTACCATCTGTCTCTTGGATTTTAGGGAAATCCGAAAGGTAATCTTTCTCCAAAGTGGGGATGTGGGGGTGCCGCAAGCCATTGAGGCCAAGTTGAAAATACAGTGACGTGATAGAAACTAAATGACTATTTGCTGAAGTCGAATATGCTTTTGTTTGTTCCAATATAAACTAGTATATTGTCATTATCCGTCTCCTTTGTTTTTGTAGCAGTCTGCTTAATCCTCATTTACGATTGTCTTACTCTTTCAGTACCAACGCATGGTATTGGTTGCGCAAAGGCTCATCGTCGAATCATTTGATCTGTGAGTCACCCGCAATCGTGTAGTTTTTAGTTTGTTCCATTACTGTCTAGACGAGCCAGATATCCTACAAATCCAACATATTATTATCGGCTTCTGCAACATGTGGGGAGGATGGAGCTGCGAATCTCCCCAACTGTCCCTACTTCGGCACGCCCCTGTTCTGAACGCAAAATACCTTGTCGTTCATATGAATCCGTCCTTCCTCGATTATAGAAAGTGCAGGACATGTTTCAAATTAATCAAATTACACACGTACATCATGTCATCTTATAGGAAATTATTTTATAATAGTAGACTGGCCAAAAACTTAAGAAACTCTAGTAATATGTTGAACAAAAATTAAGAAACTATACTATAGACTGTAGATTGTGACTTCTTTTGTCACCGATTTTTGCAAGTCTTACTTTGTTTAATTTTGTTTGGCAAAGATTGTATTTGTGATTTTAGGTAATTCGAAACAAAAAGGCAATTTTAGGTACAGGAAATAAGACACCTATAAAGTATCTTTTAGTACTAAATGGCAAAATTTTCATGCCTAACAAAGAAACTTTTAGTACTAGGTACCGAATTACTAGGTACCTATTCAAATGTCTTGTAGAAAGCGTGTATATTACGGTACAGAATATTTCGGAAAGGTAGTGAAGGTCGTTACAGAGAATGACTAGGAGTAGTTTAATTGTAAACAAGCTCGAGGTTCCTGCTTATTTATATCAGGGCGTTGCCATTTAATGTGCAAGGCTTTTTTTATGTCAAGTTGTTGGTCATTAGCTGCTGAGTCAATCACTTCAAAGCATTCCTTTTTACAATAATCTAGATCTCGCATGGGATTATCTGAAGGGGCGACCTTACAAGCCTCTCTACAGACCTTGCTTTCTAGGTGGCTATTTACTGCAGTTTTTGTTTTTTGGTTATATCGAAGATGGTTATTCACTTGTATATTCAACTTTCGTGTTGTTTTACCAATATATGTTTTCTTGCATCCTGCACAAGTAAACTTGTAGACGACATATGTAAGGCTCAATTTATCCACAGATTCCACCACTTCTTCAAGATTTTTCATGTTAAATGGTGACAGAAATTCAACTGTAATATGTTTGGAGTACTTGTCGACCAAGTTTCGAATCTTATTTTGGGCACCTAAGGCAAGCTGCTTACATGTTTCAACATATTTGTTCGCAATTTTAGGTACATCATTCTTGAATTTCATTCCCTGTTCTTTTTTGTAGCGCCATCGAGTTTCCACAGATTGATGGATGTAGTCAAAGCAAACTTGAATATCACTGTCAGTCATAAAAGGGAAAACCAAGGAATGTTTAACTTTGTTGTCAACCTGTTGCAATGTATTCGAAGAAGAGCTAGAGTTAGTCTCATTTGATTGAGGCCACAAGTTGCTGCTTTGTTGCTTCGATTTCGCTATATCTTTACAGTCTGTTAGTTCAAATGGTGACAAAAATTCAATTTTAACATTGTCGAACTCGTCTACCAATTCTTGAACCTCTTTCTGAGCACAATCGGATTGTGTATTACATGACGTAACATATTCATGTGCAATTGCAGAGAACTCATCTATGAAACCATTTTTATCTTCCTTATTATCCAAGTGCATTATGTAATTTTTATGAAAGAGTTCAAAGCAAACATACATATCACTTGTCTTCATGAAGGGGAAATCGAAGGAGTGTTTAACTGTACTGTCGGTCTGTTGTATTATTCTAGAACTTGTCTGGCTAGGTTCAAGCGGCAAAGTGTGGCTCTTACTGTCTTCCTTTTCACTTTCACGTTTTATCTTGAGCTGTTTTTCATTTTTGCTTCCCATTGGCTGCCACTTGCCCAATGGTGGGTTTACAGCACCAGTTTCTCTATTCCTGTCTCTTTCATTATGAGTTATCTCCAATTCTTGAATTCTAAGTTGCAAGGAAACGTTACAGCGATAAAGCTGGTCATTTCTATCTCTCTCCTTGTCCAACATATCATTAAGTTTGATATTACGTTCTGATAGTTTACATACGTTCTCGGTTAAGCGTACGACAAACTCGCCTGTTGGATTTTGTGGTCGAGGTAATGCCCCGCCATTGTTGATTGATGAATCTGGATGACACTGCAAAGAAGTTGTTCCCTGACTGCATGAACTGTAATTGCTTATTTGGTCATCGTTATAAGGCTTACTTCCTGCTTCGACTCCGCCACTTTCTGCTATATTCCTAACTTCACCGCTAATTTTTGATTGTTTATCGTGCTCACTATCGGTCCGATGCATGACGGGTGGTGGAGACGTTTTATTTGGGTTCTTTGCTGTATCTCTGCGATGATTTCCAGCCATTCTGTCGCTGCTATATCTTATTTGATTAGATTTCAACGTTTTCAGCTTTCTATGGAACGATGAAGCAAGTACTTCCTATCGCAGACACCGACCTTTGCCGTTCACTTCATCTGACTACTACTGCGCCTTGAGGATCTACAGCTTGTTTACCTCGTAACGCATAGCAACCATTGTCAGATGGTTAACCATCCAATACTTCGCCTTGAGGAACTGAAGCTTGTTTACCCCGTAACGCATAGCAACCAATTTAAACCAATCAGTGGTAAGATCAGGTCGCACAGCGTATTGTCGTGTTAGACATGTATGTACGTGAATTGTAAAGTTTAAGTTCAGTCGCTTAATCAAAGGTCAACTGATTCGAGCGGATATCGAGCGGATTTTCGGTATCAATAAGCAACTTTCACTTGTCAGATAACTAGTCTTCTTCTAGTGTCATGGCATCAAATACCGTAGACGAATCATGGCGGTGCTCTCTCTTTCTATTCTTTTCTATCTCTTGCAACATTGCCTAGCTGTTTACCATCTTCAACTCTCAATCTCTCCATCATCCTATCTAGCATCTTTACTCTCTGTCTTCCTCTAGCTCTGTTCCCTGCCATTTCAGCCTCCAAGACAGATGACTATTACGTAATCATATCTCTGATTGACTAATCTAACTTGAAGGCAAGTAACGGGGAAGAAACTGTATCAGGACTGGAAGCTAACAAAATTAACATAACCACGTGATTAGATGTATATAATGTAGACAGCACAGAGAATGATTAAGGTGAATTACATGCAATTATTGTGAATGGTCGTTTGTTCTCGATCTCGCTCTACGACGTAGAACGCCCATTACAAAACGTATGGTCTACGAACGTAAAGTGCATTAGCTATTACGTCATCGGCCTAGTTCCCTACGGGGCTGTACGACAGAGAGATTACGCACCCTGAGGATAAACGCTAACGATATCGTTTGAGTTGAGAGTGTAACGTACACAGGGGCCGCGCATTGACTTCAAAAGTGGGGGGCCAAGCTTATCAATATATCTCGTAATATATTTTTGTAATTCTCATATATATATATATACTGTCATAAAGTGAATCCACGTTCCCAAATTACTCTCATAAAGCGATGCCACGTTCCACAAACTCTCTCTTCTATCCTCTATCTACTCTCTTCTCACTCTATAATATTGTAATTAAATAGTTGGTGTATATTAGTTTATTTTTGAACTACGTTTTTTACCAACTGTAAATAAATTAGTTATTATTATGTTCTTTTTATCACAGGAAAAGTTCCTGGTGAGTTCATCCGGAAAGCAAACTAGAACAACTAGCCTCAGGTTTCGAGAACCTTTCTCAATGTTCTTGCAGTTCCCAACAACGCCGTTTTCTGTATCACTTCAGTCCTGATCTTGATTCCTATTTTCTCTACGTAATGCTCTGCTTCTTTCGTGACACATCCCAACGCACCAACTACAACTGGAATGACACTTACTTTTCGAAGGCGCCATAACCTTGCGATTTCTCTTTTTAGATCTTGATACTTTTCGATTTTCTCTTGTTCTTTCTGTTTTATCCTTGTATCTCCTGGCACGGCTATGTCAATGATCAAGCACTCTTTTTCTGGTTTTAGCTCGACAACAATGTCTGGTCGCCTATGCTCAATTTCGTTATCTGTATTAATGTTAAAGTCCCACAGTACCTTGACGCTTTCAGTTTCAGAAACACCTTCTGGCTTGTGATTGTACCACTGTTCAGCCCTGGGTAGGCCATACTTCTTGCAAATCTCTCAGTGAACTATCCGTGCTACGTTGTTGTGGCGTCGCTTATATTCCTTCTGGGCTAATTTGCTACATTCACATATGATATGGCTCACTGTTTCCCCTTTCTCACCACACATTCTACAAGTCGGTGAATCTCTTGATTTGTCGATATGATGTTTAACGTAATTTGTACGTATTGCTTGCTCTTGTGCTGCCATGAGCAGTGCTTCTGTCCCTTTCTTCAAGTCTCCATTTGTTAGCCACAACCATGATTTCTTCCTGTCAACTATCCCATCCGTATCTCTGAAAAACTGACCATGCATTACTTTGTCATGCCACTTGTCTTCTCTTTCTCTTCTTTTTTGATCTTTATACTCTGATGGTTTAATGATGTCATTGCTAATTTCCTGTTGGTTATGCACTGCTTTTAATAATTGCTCTGGGCTGTTTTTAACATACCATCTAAGGCTATTCTCCTCTGACTGAACGGTTTCTAATACACTTTGTAACCCCCTTCCACCTCTCTGTCTTGCAATATACAATCTATCGATGTCACTTTTCGGATGTAATGCTCCATTCATTGTCATTGTATAAAATGAGACGTTGCGAAGGAGTTTTTTGTTTATTGTAATGTTTTGTTTGGTTTTTGATAAAAGAGGGTGGAACCATCTGTTCCAGAGAGAGTGATAAGATATTCGAACCCGTAGAGACGTTGTATTTTTGTCTCAATATCTATTATCGTGCAACGAATTTGTACATTGGCGCCTGTTGAGAGGGACATAAAGGTAGATACGAGTATATACCAGAATACAAATACCAGAAGAATTCTTCGAAAGTCAAAGTAACGTAAGAATGGTTTCAATTTTTTGATATTGCACCGGGTTTTTCACACGAAGCTGTACGGTCGAAGGTACCTGATTTACTCATGAAATTCACGTGTTCAGATTCATTTGTTCCATATGTGAAACATTTGCTTTGCTATCTTACGAATTAGCTGTTTCTTAGTCTCTGAAGAGATTTGTGTCTGCGTTTTGTTTTTTGCTTTCACTTTGTTGCTTGAAAATGTCTGCTGCTTTGACTAGGAAACAAAATAGGAGAAAGGCTATTCGCAAGGAGCTTGATTTGAATTTGAAGGAATGTAAGGGAGCCATTGAAGATCCAAAGTGTGCTCGTGTTGTATTGCTGGGACTGAAAGGCAATCTAGACAGAACGATTAATCGGCTCAATCAAATTGATGAAGAAATCTTGAATTCTTTAGATCCCGATAGTATTGAGGATGACATGTCAGAAAGTATGACGGTTTTAAGGCCCACTTATGAAATTTTAGCAGGGTTGACTATGAAACTAGAAAAACTATCTTTACCAGCTAGTACCCCTGCCATTCCTCCGTCGACTTCAAGTGTAATGTTAACTGTAAGTTGCCTGAGCTTGAATTACCTTTGTTTAAGGGCCAAGCTTTGAAATGGCAAGGTTTTTGGGACCAGTTTAACGTTGCTATTCATCAGAACGAAAGTTTATCTGACATAAATAAATTCAACTATTTGAAGCGCTTCCTAACTGGCGAGGCCTTAGCGAGCATTTCAGGGTTAGCATTGAGCTCTGATAATTATAAGGAGGCGATTGATATTTTGAAGAAGAGGTATGGGAATCCTCAAGTATTGATTACAGCCTACATGGAAACTCTGTTGAAATTAGGTAAAATCAAGGGAAAGGATATTTCTGGTCTGAGAAAGTTGTATAATGAAGTAGAAAATTGCTTGAGGAATTTGAGGTCTTTGAAGGTTGAAACTTCAACGTACGGAAGTCTTCTTTTGCCTTTGTTGAAAGATAAGGTACCTGATGAGTTTGTAATACAGATTGGTCGACGCTTTGGCACAGAGGCGTGGACATTAGATCTATTCATGAAATATTTTGAGGAGGAGCTTGTGACAGCAGAAAATTGTCTTTCCTCGTTGACAGGTTCTGGAAGTGCTCAGAAAATGATGTATACAACCAGTAGCTTTTATGGTCAGGTAGAGAAGTCACGTTCCTCTGCGAAGTCTGTCTGTGTGTATTGTAGCAGAGAAGGTCACACCCCTTCTCAATGTAGAAATGTGTCCAATGTAAGATCACGCAAGGGTATTCTGAGAAGGAGCGCTAGATGCTTTGTTTGTCTAGAAAGGGGTCATAGAGCAATGGAATGCCCTGTTGAGTATGTTTGCAAGATTTGCAAACAGAGACATAATATCAGCGTTTGCGAGAGTCGAGAGAGAAATGAGAATAGGGAACGAGGCTGGGAGAGGAATGAGAGCAGCAGGAGGAGAGAGAACAGTGCTGAAGGTAGACATGAAGTGAGCGCAAATATTTCTTCTTCAAATATGTCTTGTATTTTGCTGCAAACAGGCACCGCTGAAGTTAGTGATATTGACAGTAACTCCTTTGTGTTTTCAAGGATACTTTTTGACAGTGGTAGTCAAAGGTCCTATGTAAGTGAAGAACTAGCTCAACGCTTGGGGTTGAAGGTGCTTCGTAGAGAAAATGTTGTTATCAAAACTTTTGGGAGAAATGATGAATCCGAGTTGCGCAAATTGAATGTTGTCAGGTTTAAAGTGAGACACAGGTCTCAGAGAGGCATTGTTAAGTGCGTGGAAGCTTTGTGTATTCCTACTTTGTGTAGCCCTCTTAGCAATCAGAGCTTTTCGGAAGCCAAAAGATTTGAGCATCTTGCATCTTTAGATCTTGCTGATGACTTTGTCAATGATTCGCCTGTTGATGTTCAAATTTTGATTGGTTGTGATTTCTACCATTCTTTCTTCACTGGAAGAACTATTTACAGAGGCAATGAATGTCCTACTGCTAGTGAGTCAATCTTAGGATGGGTATTGAGTGGACCTACTGGACGTGCTGCTCCAAATGGGGGGAGTCATTGTATGGAATCACATGTTTTGAGGTGTGAAACGCATGAAAATGATGTTTTGAAGCAAGAGCTTAGTAAGTTTTGGGAAATTGAAAATATTGGTGATGGAGATTCGGATGTTGTACACAGTTTTCAAAGAGATATTGCTTTTAATGGCAGTAGATATGTTGTAAAATTGCCTTTTAAACCAGATCATGAGTTGATACCTGACAATTTTGATGTTTGTAGAGATAGATTAAAATCATTGAAAAGAAAGCTTAATGCGAATGAAATGTTTGAGAATTATGGTCGTATTTTTGAGGATTATGAGAAGGCCAATATCATTGAAAAGGTGGTAGAGTCTGATGTTGACAAGGATGCTGGCCAGGTACATTATCTGCCTCATAGGCCTGTAGTGAGAGAGGACAAGGAGACTACAAAAATCCGTGCAGTATTTGATGCATCATGTGGGAATAATGGCCCTTCGCTTAATGATTGTTTGTACCCTGGTCCAAATATGCTGTCTAAGATATTTGACGTTTTGATCAGATTTAGATTCAATAAGGTGGCTATTTTAGCTGATATAAAGCAAGCTTTTTTAAATGTAGAAGTTTCAGAATAACATAGAGATTTCTTGAGATTCCTGTGGTTTGATATGAATTGTGAAGGAGAGCATATTGTTATATATAGATTTTTGAGGGTAGTATTTGGTGTCACTAGTAGTCCATTTTTGTTGAATGGAACTATAAAGAATCATGTGGAGAAATATAAATTTACTGATGAAGAGCTAGTTGAAAGGTTGAAGGAAGATTTCTATGTTGATGACTTAGTGTCAGGGTCTGATAATGTTGCAAGTGCTAAGATTTTTGTTGAAAGAGTCTCGAAGATTATGTCTGAGGCTGGATTTGAATTGCGAAAATGGGTAACGAACAACCCTTCCTTGAAACAATTTCTTGAATTAATGAATCAAGATTTTCGTCAGATGAATTCTGATTGCATTGATTGTCCCCGTTTGAAGGAGGAAAAGCAAGTTTTAGGCTTGGATTGGAATGTTTCCGATGATGAATTTGTTTACAATTTTGACAAATTTTTGACTAAGTGTGATGGAATGAAGTTAACAAAGCGAAATATCTTGAGCGTTGCTTCTTCTTTCTACGATCCCTTAGGATGTATCTCTCCAGTAACAGCTCGTATTAAGGTTATTTTCCAGCTCCTCTGTAAGAACAAACTTGACTGGGATGATGAAGTTTCTGATGATTTAAAGTTGACTTGGTTTGAACTTTTACGTACTTTAAGAGATTTGAAGACAGTGAAACTGAAAAGGTATGCTTTTAGTGATGCAGCACCATCTCATGTTGAGTTGCATGGCTTCTGTGATTCTTCTTTAGAGGTTTATTGTGCAGTTGCTTACTTGAGAATAGTTTCTGATGAAGGCATAGCAGTAAACTTCTTATGTGCAAAGACAAAAGTCGCACCTTTGAAATCTTTGACTATTCCTAGACTGGAATTGTTAAGCTGTCTCCTACTATCTACCTTGTTGTTGGAGTGTAAACTGGCTTTAAAGAGAAAGATTAAGATTGACAAGACTTTTTGTTGGAGTGATTCTGAAGTAGCTCTCTGTTGGATAAAAGGTAAAGAAAAGATCTGGAAGCCCTGGGTTGAGAATCGCGTTGTGAAGATAAGAAAGGTTGTAGATAGAGATTGTTGGTTACATGTTCCTGGAATTTTGAATCCTGCTGATAGGCCAACGCGAATGTGCAAAAACCTTAATGAACTGTTCTTAGGCGATTGGTTTGAGGGGCCTAAGTATTTAAGAGAATTGTCTATTAATGTTTTTCCGTTCCAACTTGACGATAAATTGAAGCTTGTTGATGCATTTGCAGAATGTAAGGCCAAATGCAATACTTCTTCAGATCTTTCTTCTTATGACACAATGGTGGTTACTTGTGCATCTGAACATGTGAATTTTACTGAGAAAACAGGGCCTGTTAGAACCGATTGTCAGTCATTGTCGTTGGGTAAAGTACTAGACATCGAAAGGTTTAGTTCGCTAAAGAAACTGGTTATGACTCTTGCGTATATCTGAAGATTCGTGCATAACTTACGAATGAAAGTCAAGACGAAGAATGAACTACTATGTACGGATGTGATTACTGCCGAGGAATTAGAACAATCGCTCATTGTATTAATTCGATATGAGCAAAGCCTCTTGCAAGCGCAGAAAAACTATGACAAGTTAAAATCTTCATTGAAATTATTCGCTGATAATGCTGGACTTATTCGTTTGAAAGGACGTTTCGGTGAATCGACTCTTACTTTTCAAGAGCAGTGCCCTATATTGTTAAGGCCAAGCGTCGATAGCCATGTCACAAGATTGATAGTTTTCGATGCTCACGAGAAAGTTTATCATAGTGGAATTGAAGCGACATTAGCGCGACTTAGACATAGATACTGGGTTTATAAAGGAAGGAAGAGTGTGAAAGACATTTTGCGTCGTTGTGTCATCTGTAAAAAGTTTCAAGGTAGAGCGTTGCTACCTCCCTTGTCGCCAGATTTGCCTTATTATCGAGTGCAATATCTTATGTCGCCGTTTACTACAACAGGACTTGATTTTGCTGGACCTTTATACGTTAAAGATTCCAATGGTAGAGCGAAGGTCTATATACTGTTATTAACATGTAGTTCTAGTCGAGCGATCCACCTGGAACTTGTCCGTGAACTTACTTCTGCTTCGTTTATTAACGCTTTCAAACGTTTTGCAGCAAGAAAAGGCTATCCGAGTATTGTAGTGCATGACAATGCAAAAACATTCAAAGCAACTAGAACGAAACTATTTTTTGCTACTCATTCTATAGAGAGTAAACCAATATTGCCGATGTCTCCATGGTGGGGAGGTTTTTATGAAAGACTTGTTCGTTCAGTTAAGTTACCACTATTAAAAGTCGCAGGTAAAGCACTTCTTTCGTTTGAAGAACTAAATACTTTTATTTGTGAAATTGAAATGGTCATTAATAGTAGGCCTTTAGTTTACAACTCAGAAGATGATTTACATGAGTCGTTAACTCCTTTCCATTTGATGTACGGAAGAGACATTTCTAAATGTGAGAAAGTCGAGCCTATTGATGATAAAATTTCTTGCTTGGACTATAGTAATCGTTATAAATATTTGGTGAACATTTTGAGTAATTACTGGAATCGTTTCGTTAAAACTTATTTGCAAGAACTACGTCAGCATCATATTTATCGTAAAGAAAAGGCTAAATCAGACATTAATTTGTGCAAAGGTGATGTTGTATTGATTATGGACGACAATCTGCAACCGAGAAATAGTTGGAAGAAAGGTATTATTGATGAAGTTATCTATGGAAAAGACAATCTAGCGCGCGGAGTAAAACTTATTACTATTTCGAAAACTGGATTACGCTCACCGTGTTACCGACCGATACAGAAGATAATTCCATTTGAAATTGCGAACAAATGTGAGGAAGCAGTTAGTACGGAATCGAAAAGTGAAGATAGCAGTGAGCGGAATGAACTCGAACAAGATCCTACAAAAAGATCTACAAGAAAAGCTGCGATAGAAGGCGAACAACTAAGACGCTTACGAGAAAAGTATTATTGACTACGCAATAATAGAGGGGAGTATGTATAAAATGAGACGTTGCGAAGGAGTTTTTTGTTTATTGTAATGTTTTGTTTGGTTTTTGATAAAAGAGGGTGGAACCATCTGTTCCAGAGAGAGTGATAAGATATTCGAACCCGTAGAGACGTTGTATTTTTGTCTCAATATCTATTATCGTGCAACGAATTTGTACAGTCATAATTTTCCGTGTCTGTCTGTCTATTTTCTCCAGTTCCTCTTTCGTCCACTTCACTATCCCGGCCCCATATCTCATCAGAGCTACTGCCCAAATATTCATTGCTGAAGTGGCATTCCTGCTGTTTAAGTTTGATTTCAATATAAGTTTAATCCTTCGCTTGTATTCCTTCGTGAATCTCTCTTTCATTTCCTTCTCCTTTATCCTATCAAGTTCTACTATACCCAAGTACTTGTAACCTTCTTCCTTGACACCTTTCATCTTCTGTCCATCTGGTAGTTCAATTCCATCACAGGTGACCATCTTTCCACGCTTCATGATAATTACACCGCATTTTTCTATACCAAATCGCATGCCAATATCACAACTAAATCTATGAACTGTATTTACAAGTGATTCTATATCTCTTTCACTCTGTCCGAATAATTTTAAGTCATCCATATATAGAAGGTGATTTAATTTTGGCTGGTTTTTTCCTAAACTATATCCAGCTTTCATCTTTCTCAAAATCAGTGACATTGGTATGAGACAGATAACAAATAGTAGTGGAGAAAGGCTATCTCCTTGGAATATTCCACGTTTGACTTTGACATCCCCTAATACTTTATCTCCTGCGTTCAACTGTACCTTCCATTTCGTCATACTCTTTTCCAGGACCTTCATAATGTTATCAGCTGCCCCAACCAACTGTAGACTCTTTAGTATCCACGAATGTGGTATCATGTCATATGCCTTTTTATAATCTATGTACGCCATAGCTAAGTTAGTGTGTCTTCTTTTACAGTTCTTAAGCACCATTCTATCAATGAGTAGTTGATCTTTCGTTCCGCGTGACTCTTTACGACAGCCTTTCTGTTCTGATGGTAACATATCATTAGTATTTACATGCTCGTACAGCTGCTCGGACAGCATACCCGTTAGCAATTTCTACATTAGTGGTAGACATGAAATAGGTCTGAAGTTACTCGCAGCATTTCCCTTACTCCTCTCCTTCACACACAATACAGTTCTTCCATACGTCATCCATGCTGGAACATCCCCTTTTTCGACTAACGCATTCAACTGACAAGCAAGTCTATCGTGTAATGAAGACAAGTTTTTCAGCCAATAGCCCTGTACTCCGTCAGGTCCAGCTGCTTTCCAATTTGGTATTCTCCCCGTTTGCTTTCTTACATCCTGGACAGTGATTTTCACATCATGTTGTTTATTGACTCTACTTAATTCAGTTTCGATCCCTCGTAGCCATTCTGCATCATCGTTATGTTCCACTGTGTTTTCCCATATTTCACTCCAAAACTTTCTACTTTCGTCCACATTTGGTACTGTGTTCTCTTTAATTACTTCACCATTCAGTTCCATGAAAACTCGCTTTTGGTTTGATGAAAACATCCTGTTTATCCTAAATTGGTTTATCCGCTTTTCATATCTACCTATCTTTGCTGCTTTTGCAGTTATTCTTTGCCTAAGCTCTTCCATAACAACCTTTACCCCTTTCTTTTTCACATAATGCTTTTTGAAGATCTGTTCTAATTTCTTTACATCTTTTATTTGTCCTTTCACATAACGGTCTAATTTGCCAACAGTTTTCCTCAACTCATTAATATCCCGCTGGATCCTCCTTTTCCAAAACGGTTCTTGAGACACTTCATCCTTTCTCTGTTTCAATCCTAACCGTTGGCTCACATAGACAGCTACAGCATTTATCAGATCATTTGTTTCTGTTACATCCACTGTCATAATATATTCTAACACCTTATTCACATTTCCAGTAATCTCCCTGAGCTTTTTCCGGTCTGCGTTTCTAAAAGAGACATTAGTGATCTTTTTCTTCTTTCTAGACAATTCACAAATAGTCTTTATCATTTCCAGCTGTTCTTCCGTTAATTCCGGATCAGTCAATATATAAAATTCTGATGTTGTAAAGTCTGTTCCATCCTGCGTTGGTTCATTTTCAGCTGCCAGTTGCTCTGGTCTCTCTTGTTCGCTGATTTCGACATTCTCTGAATTAATTCCTTGTTCTGACAAATCATTGTCTTGTTGCTCACTTACTAGTATTTCTTCATTATTTCTGTTCCTAACTTGCATCCTAATTTCCTCTAGTTCAACTTTGCTAAAGTACTCATTTGTCTTAATCACCCTAACTTGATCTAAGAGCCTTTGCGCAGACACTTCAAACAATCCTCTGTCCATCCAATTTCTTCCCATCCTCTTCATAAAACCTCTCCTCTCTGGTTCACCTTCGTAATAACATTCCATTACAACCTTATTAAACGGCCTCCAGTTTATTCTTTCTCCTCTTCGATTGGCAGTAGCTGGATAACGACCGGGCCTGCGCTGCTCATCCACAGGACACCTGCCGAACGAAGGACCTTCACCAATACAGGCTCCAGCCCCATTCACGTTGTTATCTGAAATATTTTCTTGATTCATTTTACACTCATAAGAGGATTGTGTTTTAAAGGTGCACTACCACCAGTATTTTTATCGAGACACCATCTCTAGGAGGGTTGCCAACCAAGGCTGAAGAGTCCCCCCTACCCATGAGACAGACTAGCCCCCGCCGGACGCCAACCCGGTACTTCAAGGTCTCGGGGAGAGCTAACAGGTACTACACCTTGCTCAAGGGTGACCTGGAGGTAGTTGTGGCAAAGGGTAACCTCATTATCCCACGTCGAAACTCCACAACCGGTCGCAGTTTTATGTCATACCCAGGACAAGTTATTATTATTATTATTATTATTTTTGTTTATTTAAATGTCTCACGGCATTGATGTTATTTGCCGGATAATTGCTGGACATCAGGCCAAGTCCCTTGGCTTTAGGTATCCAGTACCTTTCTTATAATTTTGGCAGTTCCTAACAGGCATGCTTTTTGTAAAAGTTCTATGCTGCATTCTATTTCAATCTTCTTCAACCACCTCTCAAAGTTCTTTCCAATCGTGCCCAGAGCTCCAATAATTAATGGTACAATTGTAACCTCTTTTACATTCCACATCCTCTTGATCTCTCGCTTTAAGTCTTGATATACCTCAATCTTTTCCTTCTCTTTCCTGTCAATTCTTGTATCAAAGGGGCAAGCTATGTCAATCAGCAAACATGATCGATCCTTTTTATTTTCCAAGACAATATCTGGTCGGTTATGCTCAAGTCTATAATCTGTCTGTATTGGGAAATCCCATAATAATCTTAAGTCATTTGTCACAATTGCACTGTCTATTTTATGATTGTACCATCTATCTCCATGGTCCAAACCTAGTTTCTGACATAACTTCCAGTGGACAATCTGAGCTACTTTGTCATGTCTCCAGCCTTTATATTGTGCCTGTGCTAGCTGTTGACACTCGGATACTATATGTGCAATCGTTTCCTCCGCTTTCCCACATAATCTACATTCTTTTGATACATTTTCCTTGTAAATGACACTCTTTATGTAATTTGTTCCTACTGCTTGCTCTTGTGCTGCAAATATAGTACTCTCTGTTTCTTTCTTTAATCCTGAATATCGTAACCAATTCCAGTTCTTTTCCTTATGCACTAACTCTTTTGTAGCATTGACTGTTTGCCCATGCAGTGCTTTACCTATCCATCCATTCTTATGTTGTTCATTAATCTGGCGCTTCCACACTTTAGGATCTTTGATTTCATTGTTTTTCAAAATTCCTTCTTTTTCAACTGATCTCATTATGTCGCAGTCGTTGTTCATAATATACCAGCATAGGCTGTTCTCCTCTCTTCGTACGGTATCCTCAACTCCAATTAAACCCCTGCCACCTTCTTGCCGTGCTAAATACAATCTGTTTACATTGCTTTTAGGGTGGAATGCTCCATACATTGTTAACTTCTTTCTCGTTTTTCTATCAAGTTGTTGTAGTTCATTTAACGTCCAATTTATCAAACCAGCACCATACCTCAGCAGCGATACAGCCCACGTATTTATTGCAATGATTATGTTTCTACCATTCAGTCTGGATTTAAGAATCTTTTTCAGTCTTCGCAAGTATTCCCTTTGCACAAGTGCTTTCATATTATGATTCATAATCTCATCTATCTCTAGCATACCAAGATACTTATATCCTTCTTCTCCAACACTGTTAATTGTTTCACCATTTGGCAGTTGTACACCATCACTGTTCACAACCTTCCCTCTTTTCATTACAACACTTCCACATTTTTGAACCCCAAACTTCATACCTATATCTTCACTGAGGACACATACAGTTCTTACCAATGAATCAATTTCCATTTCATCTTTTGCAAATAACTTTAAATCATCCATAAAAAGGAGGTGATTTACTTTTACTTGACCTCTTCCAAATTGATATCCTGCCCTACATTTTCTCAGTACAATTGACATTGGCAAAAGACAAATGACAAACAACAATGGGGACAAGCAGTCTCCCTGAAAGATTCCTCTCTGAATATTTACTTGTCCTAATTCTTCTTTCCCTGCTACCAATATCGTTTTCCAATTAGACATACTTCTTACTAATAGTTCGGTAAGGTTCTCTGCAGCTCCAATCATTTTCAGACATTCTATTATCCATGAGTGTGGTACCATATCGTACGCTTTACGATAGTCAATCCATGCGATAGAGAGATTTGTATGCCTTCGTTTTGAATTATTGATAATGGCCTTGTCAATAAGTAAGTGATGTTTTGTACCCCTTGCTTTCTTTTTACATCCCATCTGTTCAACTGGAAATAAATCTCTGTCCTCCATATAAGCATAAATCTCATTTGCAACAATCCCTGTCAAAACTTTCCACATAAGTGGAAGACATGATATTGGTCTATAGTTATCCGCAGCATTGCCTCTACTACTATCTTTAATACACAAGATTGTCCTACCTGTAGTCATCCATGTTGGTACAATACCAGTTCTAATAACCTCATTAAGTTGTTCAGCAATTCTGCTGTGGATCCCAAGCAAATTCTTTATCCAGAAGCCCTGCACGCCATCAGGCCCTGGGGCTTTCCAATTCGGAATTCTCTTCAGCTGTTCCTTCAATTTTACTTCATCAATCTCTATGTCCTCTTGCCTACGGTTTAATCTCGTCATCTCCTCTTTGATTTCCTTCAACCACTCAGCCTGAGTGTTATGTTCTACGGGGTTTTCCCATAGTGAACTCCAGAAGCTTCGTGCTTCATCTATATCAGGTATCAAAGTCCCATGTCTTTCTTTCCCATTCAATTCCTGATATAACCTTCCTTGATCAACTTCAAATAATTTGTTCTGACGCTGCTGCTCATTTCTGGCTTCATATCTCTTAACCTTCGCTGCTTTTGCCACTACTCTCTGCTTTAATTCTTCTACCACAACACTAACACTTTTCTCTCTTACTCTGTACTTCTTATCGATATAGTCCATTCCCCTATTGCTACACATTTCATTATTTTGTCTTCTCTCAAGTTTACTTATAACCTTTCTTAAATCTTTGATGTCATTGTTAATACGTCTCTTCCACCAAGGGTCTTTTTTAGGTCTTTGCACTCTTTCTTTCAGGCCCATTCTGTAGGCTATATACCATATCAATGCAATAATAAATCTGTTTGTTTCTGTTATGCAGGATGTAATGACCTTTTTTATAATATTCCCTAACTTGTTTATTTCATTGTATATCTTCTTCTTATTAACTGTTTTGAATGCTACTTTTGGTGGATGTGTTTTTGTGTTATAAAAATTACAAATAATGGTCATCTGCTCCATTTCATCAATGTTTAACACTACATCTTCTCTAAGTTCTAATCCTTCAAAATTATCATTATCATTTTCAATCATATCTCCTCTCGCATTATTTGTATCTGTTCGCGTATCTTGTTCTCTTGTATCACTTTCATTTTGGTTACCTTCAAATTGTATCCTTTCCTGCTGGTCACTTCCGTAAACAGTTATGTCAGTATTTTCCTTTTCAATATCCCTCTTAATTTCTTCAAGCTCTACATCTGTTAGCCATTGATTAACCACTATAGCTCGTGCCTGATCTACCAATCTCTGTTCACTGATCTCGAATACACCTTTATCTCTCCATACATCCATCATCCTCTTCCGATATCCTCTTCTGTTAGGCTCACTTTTGAACTTACAATACATTACCAATCTATTTAAAGTTTTACTCCATTTTTGTCTGGCAGTCGCTTGATGACGACCGGGCCTGCGCTGCTCATCCACAGGACACCTGCCGAACGAGGCACCTTCATCATCATTGATTCCAGTGCCATTCACGTTGTTGTTTAATGAATTATCATTAGGCATTCACACTCAAAATGAGGATGGTTTTTTCCTGGTTTTCCTTCCATTGGGTGTTTTTATTATACCGTGACACCATCACTAGGGAGATTGCCAACCAAGGCTAAAGAGCCCTCCCTGCCCATGAGACAGACTAATCCCCGCCGGACGTCAACTCGGTATTTCAAGGTCTCGGGGAGAGCTAACAGGTACTACACCTTGCTCAAGGGTGACCTGGAGGTAATTGTGGCAAAGGGTAACCTCATTATCCCACGTCGAAACTCCACAACCGGATGCAGTTTTATGTCATACCCAGGACATTATTATTATTATTATTATTATTATTATTATTATTATTATTATTATTATTATTATTATCTACTCTCCACTGATATCCCAAGATACTATTCTACATGTAAAATTCGGACCCAGTCCACTACAAATGTCTCTAATATAACATCAGCTATTCTACACTCCCCCCTTCTAAACCTTAAACTACTATTAATACGAAACAGAACAAAACTTGGGCATACTAAGCCAACAAACAGTAAGCATAATATGTGAAAGCGAATATATACTAAAATAAACCGTAAAGTCTCCTGCTACGTCAGTAGTCACTCACTGAAATTCCGTATCGTTCAATTGGCCGTCTGTTTCTTGTAGAAGCTCTTCTATTTGCAATAGGTTGACCAGTAATGTTTTCTCCTGCTCGTTCAACAAATGTTACTTCTGGCTCTCTAGCGATAATCTGCCTATCGTCCGAAAGTATAGAATCATTACTCCGATCACGGCGATGAATTACAATTGAATCTTCCACATTTTCAGAATCAGAGGATTCTAAATCACTAGCAATGTCTGGCACGTTTTCATGCAGCTGGGTCTCATCTATAGCTAAATCGCATGGCTTTAAACGATTATAATGCACACGTTTCTCTTTTCCATTAAGCAACGAACGAATTTGGCAATTTGAACCATCAGCTTCTATGATCATGAATGGTCCAATGTATCTTTCAGCTAATCCTCTTGATGTATTGTCTACTAACATAACAGTATCACCAGGCAACAAAGGTTTACTTTTTGCAGTTTTGAACCTTTCATCGTATGCCTTTTTCTGCTTTTCTTGAACACATTCGAGCTTTCTAGAGACGAACTTACGAATAGTTTGCTGCCTATCTCTTAGTTCATCAACATACTTGATAGGATTGTTTTCCTGTCCATCTCTAATCTCAGTTTCATTTTCCACATACACTGGCAACTTAGCAACTCGTCCGTACAGCATTTCAAACGGAGAGATACCTGTAGATGATTGCTTGGTTGTCCTGTAGGCAAGTAGAGCCATAGGAATCTGATCATCCCAATTATCCTTAGATTTATTTACAAGCATACGTAACAAACACTTCAGAATTCCATTAAATCTCTCACAAAGTCCGTCTGACTGAGGATGATAGGGCGTGCTCCTTCTTTTTTCTATGCCAAAAAGTTCACACATGCTTTTCATAAGATGTGATTGGAAATTGCTCCCTTGGTCTGTTAATAGCACTGTGGGCATTCCATGACTGGCAAATATTCTTTCTAATGCTCTAACGACAGTTTCTGCCTCTTGATTTCTCAATGGTTCTGCCTCAGCAAACTTGGTAAAATAATCAATTACTGTTAGTATGTATCGATTTCCAGATCTGGTTGTCTTGAGGGGACCAATAATATCAACCCCTACCATATAGAATGGGACGGATTTAATCTCAATTGGCTGCATTGGCCAACGAGGTCTAGGTGCTGTTTTGTTTCGAGCACAAACTTCACAGGATTTACAATACGCTTGAACATCACTGAAAAATTTTGGCCAATAATATCTTGATTGAAGAGAAGCAAAAGTTTTGGAAATACCTGAATGTCCAGCTAGCAAATGAATCTTCTCAACACATTTCCTTTAAAGAACTGAGGAACAACAATCTGACGGTGTTCTTCGCCAACTTCATTAACCCATTTTCGACACAACAGACCATTTTTAAGACAAAGTGAGTCAAAAATATTATAAAATGTACGCAATACCTCAGATCCCTGTTCAGGTCGATCCTTTGGCTTAATTCCCTCTGCTACCCAGTTGGAAGCAACAACAATATCGTCATCGAGGCTTTGAAGATCTTCAAACTCTTCCTGTGACCAGCCTGAAAGCACAATACCACCAACAGGCGCTCTTGATAACGCATCCACGTGCTGCATTAAATGTCCTGGTTTGTGAATAATCTCATAATCAAATTCTTCAAGACGAAGCAGCCATCTAGCTAATTTTCCATTTGGTGTTTTCATATTCCGCAGCCATTGTAGTGCTCGATGGTCGCTATAAACAATTACTTTCTGACCAAATATGTACGCTGGAAAATAATCTAAAGCCCAGACGATAGCATAAGCTTCTTTCTCCGTTGTACTCCAGTTCTTTTCGGCACCATGAAAAGTACGTGATGCATAAGCAATGACCTTTTCTTGTCCAAGTTCGTCTAGTTGTGACAACACTCCTCCGACACCAATATTGCTTGCATCTGAATAAACAATGAATTCTCTGTCAAAACGAGGATAGCACATCACTGGAGCTTTTATTAGACTGTCTTTCAGTGCTTGAAATGCCTGAGTGCAACTCTGTTTCCATTCGAATTTGGTGTCTTTTTGAAGAAGCTTGAATAATGGAGCAGCAATGTCACCAAAACCACAAATAAAGCGACGGTAGTAACCGACTATGCCCAAAAATCTACGAAGACTGGAAACATCATTTGGGACTGGAAACTGCTCAACAGCCTTAACTTTTTCCTCATCAGGTGCGATTCCATCAGCCGAAATAATGTAGCCTAGATACTTAACTGACGGATGTGCAAATACGCATTTGTTACCATTTAACTTCAAACCTGCTTCTCGAATAGCATCAAATACATCTTTGAGATTGTTTAAGTGTTCCTCAAGAGATCTACCCAACACCAGAACGTCATCAAGATAAACCAAACATTTCTTTCCGATCAAACCACTTAGGACGTCCATCATAAGTCGCTGGAAGGTAGGTACAGCATTTGTTAGGCCAAAAGCCATTCGTTTAAACTGGAAATGACCTCCTCCAGGAATAACAAAAGCTGTTTTAGGTTTACTATCCTCATGAACTGGAACTTGCCAATAGCCGCTCTTTAAATCTAACATAGTAAAGAAAGTGTTGCCTGACAATGAATCAATCAGATCAAAGACTTGAGGAATGGGGTATGCATCTTTTCTTGTTACATCATTCAGCTTTCTAAAATCAATGCAAAACCTCCAAGAGCCATCTCTCTTCTTAACTAGTACTATTGGACTAGCCCAAGGTGAGTTACTTGGCTCTATGACGTCTGTCTCAAGCATCTGCTTTACTTGCGTATCAACGACTTGCTTAAGAACATGTGGTAGACGTCTTGGCAACTGTTTGATTGGAGCAGCATTTCCTGTATCAATGTGATGTTCCACTTTACTTGTTAGACCAAGATTTGATAATTCATTCGCAAAAATGTCCTTATTCTCTTGTAAAAACCTTTTCATCATTACTTGTTGATCTCCTTTTCAAATGACTAAAATCAAACTTTTCTATTGTATCCTTTTCTGTCTCACTATTTAACACTTCCAAATCAGGGGGATCAATATCAATCCCTTCGACATAACCTACTACTGTCCCTTGCTTTAACTTTATACTTTCCTTTGTAGGGTTCAACAGTTGTACAGGTACCGTCTGATGCACAGGACTAACAACAACTCTTGCCACAACTACGCCTTTCTCTGATAGATAACCATTAGGCTCAAAATACACTCGTCAACAAACGGGTTTCTGATTTTTGCTGGACAAACGACTTCATGACCTGCTGGAAGCTCTAAATCTTCACCCAATGAAACAATACCAGGGTACATAAAACTGGAATCATACAAAAATAAATCGCAAGAGTTACCATCCTCAAATAACAATTTTCTCTCACCCACTTGTAAATTAACTTTATTTTCCAACATCCAATTCAATCCAATCGGAACTTCATGAGCCATATGCTCCACTACATAAAATTCCTGTTCGAATTTATGCCCCGCACATTCAAATGGCAATACACAACGGCCTAAAATACCAAGTGGCATATTGTTGGCAGCCTCAGCCACCACGTCAGAAGGCGAAAGTTCCTTTGAAAGACGTAACTTATTCCATTTATCTTTACTTATCAAACAGATAGAGGCGCCGGTATCTAACACAAACAGAACTCTAGACCCCTCAATAATTCCTTCTAACACAAGTGTTGTTCTTTTCTCTGTTCCCGCTACGCTTGATAATTTCGACACATTCCTTCCCTGTTCTTTCAATAACGGCTTGTTTGACGATAATCCACAGTTAATTTCTTCCCAGTTTGCTCTGCAGTATTTCGCAACATGGCCTCTTTTATTGCAACGGAAGCAAATACGTTCATCTTTTTGCCCATCTGGTCGTGAGGTATATCTATTTCCATCTCTGCTATACTTTCGTGGGCAATGATGTTGAATATGTCCGGCTTGTTTGCAATTAAAACAGAAAATTTTTCTAAGTGGTGCTTTCTCTTTAGTATATCTTTGCTGGGTACAATCCCTAGCAATATGGCCAGGGTTTTGACAAATAAAACAAGTTTTACCACTTCTCACAGGGTTAATAACAGACGAACGAGAAAGGCTCTCATGTTTCAAAGTGTCAAGAGTGGACTTAGCAGCTTCATAACGTCTAGCGACTACTATAGCTTCATCTACTGTAGAGGGAGGTTCTTGTAGTAACCGATTTTGTGTTCCTTTATCCTGTAGTCCCAAAATAAATTGATCTAAAAGACGATTGTTATATTCACTTCCATGGAAATCACATTCTGCAGCTAATTCTCTTAAAGATACTGAATAGGCATCAGCAGTTTCTCCTGGCAATTGTATTCTCTTACTAAAAGTATATCTTCTTTCTGTTGCCGTTTGATTTTTTTCAAATCGCGTTGTGATTTCTTTGCCCCAATTATCGAAAGGACTCTCACCATCTGGTAACGGTACTGCCTCTGCTAGTCTAAATGCGTCCTCGGATAAATTAAACAATAAGGCTAATCGTTTCTTTCGTTCATCAGTCAAATCAATAGCATCAAAATATAATACAGATCTACGAAAAAATAAATCAAAATCTTCACCAATTCGGTACTTCTCTGGTCTCCGAAAGAGGCCGCTAATGTTTACATGCCGTTCTTCGGTATCATTAACTTCAACTTGTTCTAGAGCCATAGTTCCAGAAGCTGCAGTAACAACTCAAGGTACGTAATGTCTTTCTAAACACTTTACACAACAACGTCAAAACGGGAATCCAAAATCACTAGAAAACCACATCAGCTCCGGCTCGTTCAGACTGCAACCAATCGTTCTCGGTGGGCTGGCGGTCTCGGTAGGTAGACTATCTCGGTGGGTAGTTGATCTCGGTGGGACCTCCAAATTACTGTCATAAAGTGAATCCACGTTCCCAAATTACTCTCATAAAGCGATGCCACGTTCCACAAACTCTCTCTTCTATCCTCTATCTACTCTCTTCTCACTCTACTCTCCACTGATATCCCAAGATACAATTCTACATATATAATTCGGACCCAGTCCACTACACATGTCTCTAATATAACATCAGCTATTCTACAATACATATACATATATATCGGTGTCTGCGATCTTTTGTGGCCGGACAAGAATTTCTGGTAAAATTGATTTTCTGCCTCTGCTGGTTGTTTATGACTTGTTTAATTTCGTTTACGAGCTGGGTTGATCAAGAAATATTAGTTCTTTTTATCCTTTACTATGGCTCCGTTCAGTTTTTGTAGAAGCTTTTGTGGCGGAAACGCACATTTTCCTATCACTCGAGAATTCAAGACTTTGTCTCTTTTGATACAGTCTTTCGGGAACAATTCTTTCGATTTCTAAATCAAATATTGATTTCAGCATATCTTAAGATTGTTGTCAAAAGTTTTCTTGTAATTTCGATTTGACTGCCGAAAGAAAACTGTGTTTAACCCAGTTTGGTGTTTAGCAAACTTATAAAGAACCTTTTATTCTTTTGAAGCTGAATTTGAATGTCTGAGAACTTTTACTGTATAGTATAGAAATTGATCTTGTCCTTTTATTCAGCCCCAGTCTCACTGCTTGGATAATTCTATCACTTCAAACAAACCATCAGAACTAATTAGCCAATTCATCTTGCGCTAAACTAGCCTCAATTTGATAAGCCTCGTTACCGTCAGTTATTAACGTACATATAATGCTTGTTAATCTGTTGTAATTGCCTTATTTCATCGCATTTCACTTCAAATCGAGGTCGTCGGTGACCAAGTTACTGCAACTGAACTATCAGAAGCTTTGCAGAATGTCTATCCTCACCGAACAAATAAGAATAATAGAGACCAAGGATTTCCACTACGTTTTATTCTTTGCTATTCTCAGGCTTGTCACTTTTTCTACTTTCAATTTTTCAGTGTCGTTAATCTGCCCTCCTGTCACCCATTTTCACTTGCATTAGGTGCTAGTCGTTGACTTGGTTCGCTGAAATTATCCGGAAACAATTTGTCCTGCGAATGGGATGATGTGTTGAGAAAGCAAGTAAATTCCGACAAGCCTGATGTATTCCTCTTACTAGGTTCACTGTGTCCTCTTATTTTCCCAAACACATGATATATTGAAAAACTTATGAATTTAATAATGTGCTAAAAGTAGGAGAAATGGTTAAAAGTTATTAGCGTCAGCCGAATACTGCTGGTATTTATAAAAAAAAACAGTGCATTTCTTTGTGTATTCTTTTAAATTTTTGTATTCTACATGCTTGTTGATTTAAAGTTGCTAATCTATGCGGGTATCATATTGTTTTCGTTTCGGGTCAAATATTGGACTGCTATAACATACTGCTACTTGATAGAGCACATTAAAAAATGCAATTTAGCAACATGGGTGTAGTTTCTATCATACATACATTGTGAGTATAATTTAGGCGAGTTGTCGTGTGGTTAGATCGCCTGTTTACTGTGTGGAAGATTGATAATTCAAAGCTCTTAGCCTTTGTTTGGCTGTTCGTTCACTGTCCATCCAACAGCAATAGGAATCTGGTAACAATACTGCGGAGACAAAGGTACCAAGGAAAGGAGGTGGCCTAAAATGACAATCTCTATGTTTCAATCTCGTTCACAGTGTAACATCAATCAACAATAAAGACGAGGCAGCTTACTAAAACTACATAGGCCTACACGCTCTACAAACTACATACATATATGTTCTACGTATTCAATCACACTCTAAAGCACACAGGATAGCTGTTGATAAGTGGTTCTTCTCTCAAAGAAATCTTTATGTAATTGATTGTAATATTAACGTCATGGTGGATTCTACGTATATATTTATATAAAGCGTATAGTTGCACTACAAATGCGTCCTCACATCTTCATTCAGGCCTATTGATTGAACAACCAAGTGCTCGCAAAATTATTCTATGTAGCCAGATGAATTAACGATCTAACCATGCATGAGAACAGATGAGAATAAGAGCTCTGACTCTTTGCAGCTATACTATGTTTTCTTCACTCATCATCGTCGGTAAATCTTGTTTCCATTTCTTGGTATTACAAGCTAACACACAGCTAATTACTAAAAGTCTATCAATGAATTATCTACACAGTTTTTATGTTATTGACGTGTAGTATTGTTTGTAAATTACGTACTCTGTCTAAGTCTATAGCAATCTAATGATGCAATAATTTGCTATATACAAGGCTTAGTATGTATTGTTAGCTGACAGCGTAGCGTATGAAAGTGACATGGCTAGGGTAAATGAAGTAGGGGCTGGGGCCAGAAACTGCAATTGTCTTTGGAACATGCCCCTGTAGAGTATTTTTGGGCACGCCCTTTACTTTAGCTTACAGTGAATCCTCAAATATCATGCTTTTCACTTGCGATAAAGAATTTCGATGATTTTGTGACACTTACTCTGTAAAGCAGAGTGCATAGATGAAAATATAGGAGAGGGACGTCCTTGCAGTTATATCCTACTTATACCACTACCACCTGTCTCTTCGATTTTAGGGAAATCCGAAAGGTAATCTTTCTCCAAAGTGGGGATGTGGGGGACGCCGCAAGCCATTGAGGCCAAGTTGAAAATACAGTGACGTGATAGAAACTAAATAACTATTTGCTGAAGTCGAATATGCTTTTGTTTGTTCCAATATAAACTAGTATATTGTCATTATCCGTCTCCTTTGTTTTTGTAGCAGTCTGCTTAATCCTCATTTACGATTGTCCTACTCTTTCAGTACCAACGCATGGTATTGGTTGCGCAAAGGCTCGTCGTCGAATCATTTGATCTGTGAGTCACCCGCAATCGTATAGTTTTTAGTTTGTTCCATTACTGTCTCGACGAGCCAGATATCCTACAAAACAAGCGTATTGTTGTCGGCTTCTGCAACATGTGGGGAGGATGGAGCTGCGAATTTCCCCAACTGTCCCTACTTCGGCACGTCCCTGTTCTGAACGCAAAATACCTTTTCGTTCATATGAATCCGTCCTTCCTCGATTATAGAAAGTGCAGGACATGTGTCAAATTAATCAAATCACACACGTACACCATTTTATCTTATAGGAAATTATTTTATAATAGTAGACTGGCCAAAAACTTAAGAAACTCTGAACATATGGTGAACAAAAATTAAGAAACTATACTATAGACTGTAGATTGTGACTTCTTTTGTCACCGATTTTTGCAAGTCTTAATTTGTTTAATTTTGTTTGGCAAAGATTGTATTTGTGATTTCGATCTGCTTGGGCTTTTTCTTGACGATCAGCGTTTATATCAATACAGAAGTGCTCAACTTCCAAACAAAAAGGCAATTTTAGGTACAGGAAATAAGACACCTATTAAGAATCTTTTAGTACTAAATGGCAAAATTTTCATGCCTAATAAAGAAACTTTTAGTACTAGGTACCGAAGTACTAGGTACCTATTCAAATTTCTTGTAGAAAGCGTGTATATTACGGTACAGAATATTTCGGAAAGGTAGTGAAGGTCGTTACAGAGAATGACTAGGAGTAGTTTAATTGTAAACAAGCTTGAGGTTCCTGCTTATTTATATTAGGGCTTTGCCATTTAATGTGCAAGGCTTCTTTTAATGTAAGTTGTTCGTCAGTAGCTGCTGAGTCTAGCACTTCAAAGCATTCCTTTTTACAATAATCTAGATCTCGCACGGGATTACGTTTAGGGGTGACCTTACACGCATCTCTACAGACCTTGCTTTCTAGGTGGCTATTTACTGCAGTTTTTTTATATCGAAGATGTTCACTCGCTCGTTCATTCAACGTTTGTGTTGTTTTACCAATATATGTGCTCTTGCATCCTGCACAAGTAAACTTGTAGACGACATATGTAAGGCTCAATTTATCCACAGATTCCACCACTTTTTCAAGATTTTTCATTTTAAATGGTGACAGAAATTCAACTGTAATATTGTTGGAGCACTTGTCGACCAACTTTCGAACCTCATTCTGGGCACCTAAGGCAAGCTGCTTACATGATTCAACATATTTGTTCGCAATTTTAGGTACATCATCCTTGAATTTCATTCCCTGATCTTTGTTGCAGCGCCATTGAGCTTTCACAGATTGATGGATGTATTCAAAGCAATCTTGAATATCACTGTCATTCATAAAAGGGAAAGCAAATGAACATTTAACTTTGTTGTCAATCTGTTGCAATGTATTCGAAGAAGAGCTAGAGCTAGTCTCATTTGATTCAGGCAACAAGTTGCTGCTTTGTTGCTTCGATTTTGCTATATCTTTACAGTCTGTTAGTTCAAATGGTGACAAAAATTCAATTTTAACATTGTCGAACTTGTCTATCCATTCTTGAACCTCTTTCTGAGCACAATCGGATTGTGTATTACATGACTCAACATATTCATGTGTAATTTCAGATAAATCAGCCATGAAACCATTTCTGTCGCTCCCTTCATCCGAATGGATTTTCGCATATTGATGAATGTATTCAAAACAACCATAAATATCATTCGACTTGATGAAAGGGAAACCCAAGAAGTCTTTAACTTTATCAATCTGTTGTAATGATTTCCATGTGTGGCTCGTAATATCTCGCTTGTCACTTTCGCTTTCTCTCTTCCGTTTGTTTTCACGTTTGCTTCCCATTGACTTCTCACTGTGCAGTGAGAGATGTAAAACATCAATTTCGCCATTCGTTTCTCTTTGATTGTTATCACGTACACGCTTTCTTTATAAGAACATTTGGCTACAGTTTCAGCCTGGCGTTTCTTTTTTTCCATATAATTTCAGCCTCAGGATTTTCTTATCTTGTTTCTTATTTCTGCATTGCAATTTCCAGTGCATAGTAGTGTCCAGACATAGCAATTGCTCAATAAAGTAATCAAAGCAAGTCTCTTGGTTCTTAATTTTATTTATTCTCTTATATATGTTGTTTGGATTTTGGAGTTTTTCTATTTCTTGGCATTTTCCTTCAGGCCATAATTGTTTAGCTTACATTACATTTGTACTTGACTTCTTTGTGCATAATATCGTGTATCTCTTTGTTATTTTTGTTTGCCCTCCTTGTTTTCATCAGTTCTAGAATTTCTTGGGTCATCCATTTTTTCTTGCCTGTTGCTGCCTCTGCGCTATTATTTATTGGCAGATTCTGAGGGCTGTTAAAGGTTGTAAGGCGCCTGCCGCCTAATTTTCTGATCAGAGAATGACATATTTTTCCTTCATAGAATTATTGTTATAAATCTTTCCGAGGAGAACTCCTGAAAGTAGGCTTTCCGACCTCACTTCCGTGCTTTCTCCAGTTCCTGGGAATGAGGCAGTACAGAAGCAAATTGCCAATCACTTGCCCTCGAAATGGTGATATCACTTGTATTTGTTTAAGCATATCACAGTGTATTAACCCCCTTACATTGCATTTTCAAATCTGGTGCGCTTGCAGAAGATCGCAGTTTATTAGCGAAGCTCATTGCGAACATGCCCCGTGCATGGCGCATCGTTGTCTCAATGCATTATAACTTCGTACTAATTTCAAGATAAGTCAGCGGCTCGGTTGTTTCCCTAAACACCCAAATGATTATTATACACTAAACGAGAAGCATCAACTATGCTGACCTTGTGACCTCACATACCGGTTATGTTTCAATGCTTGTGCAACGGCCTTGTATTGGTTGCCAACCAAGCGTGAGCACTGCTTGAATAATCAGCAGAAAGACTATTTCTTTTAATAAATATTATTACTAGCTGCATCTTTACTCAAATAAAATGGAGATTTGACAATTATTAGCTGCTTTGAAAGAGGAGGATGATTAAGAATGAAGCTAATGAGCTTATTTCTTGTGATAGCTCTTCTCTGTGTAGAGTTTGTTGTATCGAATCAAGATGTCGACGGGACTATAGGTAAGTCCATTGTTATATGTACTTTTCTGCTTGTTGTACGTCTCGCAAGATTAATTTTCTGCTGTTGGCTTATTGTGGCATGATGTATTGCGTTTCAGGTTTTGGTAATACTTCTAGCTGTAACGGCTGTGTCGAAGTTTTCAGCTATTGCAGCAGTTATGATCTTGTTGTCAATTATTTTTCATTAGTATAGATCTTTTACACGCAAAATGCCTTATCGTCTGTTCCGCGGGAATAAATAGTTAGTTTTTATCGCTATGGATTCCCAAATTTTATCATGGGCACCAGACCCTGTTTGCATGCTAGTCTGTTATTTCATGGAACAGTTTTATTGAGTTCAGTTATAAAATAAATACAAATTGAAATTAGATAATGAAGAAAAAGATAGATTATGAATTATTGTTAAAGGATTTAGACAACCATGAGGAGGACTGTACTTCAGGTCTAGATCCTATCTGAATCTTTGAACGTGCGCATAGGTAGGACTAAACGAGTTTAGGCCGAATCTAGTGGTAGAGTTTATAAGTAACCACGATACACACAGTGACACTGTCCTCTTTTGTGCATTTGTGGTAGTATATCTCAGCCAGAAGAACCTTGAATTCTTCACTCGAATATGACTCCATTTACCTGTTTATAACTTAGCGTTAATGAAGATCTTTCTCATAGCTGTCGAGCTTTGCCTGATGATACCGTAAATCCTCGAATTGCCTTCTCCCCCCTCGAAAAAGCCAACTTCGAATAAGCCCCCATCACAAAAGATTATGAGGGACTTGTTATAAACTAACCCTAATATTAAGAATATTCTTTTATATTGTAAAATGGAGGTTTTTTAATTTTGTTTATATTACCTTACCTTACCGCTGTTCCGTGTCGGCCACGACGTTGGAGACTAGGATTCGCCACCCCTTCCTGTCCATCGCCTTCCTTGCACAATCATTGATGCCCATCCCAGCATATCTAGAGACATTATCTACCCATTTGGTTCTTCTCCTTCCGCGACCTCTTGTCCCTTCAACCATTCCCTCTACTAATGACTTTTGTATGCTGCTATGACGTCTGATGTGTCCATAATATCTAGTAATTCTTTTTCGAACGGTTGACATCAGACTAGTCGATTTAAGGCCAAACATATTTAGAACTGCCTTATTTGTTTGTTTATATAAGCCCCCTGAAATAAGCCACCGTCTAAAGACTTAGAAATAAAAAAAGCCCCATTATGGGGCTTCATTCGAGCATGTAGCAATATATGTATATATATATATATATATATATATATATATATATATATATATATATATATATATATATATATATATATATATATATATATATATATATATATATATATATATATATATATATATATAACAAACTAATTCTAAGCCGTATCCACTCAGTATGTAGATTGTTTAAGAAGAAGAATAAACCAAAAATACACTTGTCTTTTGACTAATAGTTTCGATTAAAACCTTCAAAAGTAGTGATGAAGATTTTAATCGAAACTTTTACTCAAAAGACAAATGTATTTGTGGGCTTATTCTTTATAAGTGTTCTTATTTATAACACAAGTAGCTGACTGTAAACTACCTTCATTTAGAATTTGGGACAGCCATGAAGCTGCAAAGTTATGGCTTTATTCATGTTGATCGAAAACTACTACCTGCACATTCAGAAACAGTGTAATCTAGAAGCGTATTTATACACTGTTATACTTTATGAATCTTTGAACAAGAGTTGGCATATATTCGACTAGTTTAGAAAATCTTTATCTATTGTTCGTCATGGTACCAACCATGAATCATAGCACTGATAAGCTTCTCCATTGTTGTTGTGTTCAATCAAGTCCTTTGGTACAATGGCCTTAAAGTTTTCAATGGATCTCAGGTGGGCAGAGATTGCTACTGAGTCTAGTGCGTGAACGTTGTGGTTTATAAAAGATTCTTCCATCTGCTTTGACGTATGGTGGAAATTATGTTAACTTGTCAAATATTTCATGGTTTTTTAAAATAGTTGTTTGTAAATATATAAATATGTAAATATGCATCGCAATAGAGATTGCAAATTGAATAAACACTACCTGAATTAAAGTCTCCGCATTACTACACATGTAACATTTTAGTATATAATAGATTAGAGAGAACAATTAAGAGTAATAGTTATTATCGATGGTAGGGATAGTAGTTTGACATTAATAATAGAAAATTAGTCATTATTGATTTGCAATGTCAGTGATATTTGGTATTCGTTTCTTACTTACATTTGCAGTTTGGGTTGACAATGATAAAAAGGAGAAGGAGATAGCGATTGGGAAATCAAGCACCCCTCAGAAGGAGGATCTTGGCTTTTGGAACCTAGCTGAAGATCGCATCGGTAGTATTAACGTTGTTGATGAGTTTCATGGTAACAGGAAGAAGCCAACGACTCCAAAGTACGTAGGGAATGAGGATACACCCTCATTGGACGATAATAAGAAGCCAACGGAATCAGCAGCTAACAGGGACACTGTTGATGCCGAAGTTATCAACGATGAGGAGTCTAATGACAGGGACGATGATGAACTACCGGGAGATTCCAGCCTTGCATTAGATGACCAAACTGATGAAGATTCCCCTGTTTCAAGCGATGCTTCTAAATTGCTGAAGGATAGCTATAGTGAAGAAGATAGCGAAAACGACGGCCACGAAGGGACAGCTGTGGCCGACGAAGCAACATCGATAGTGGATGGAACTTCACAAAGAATCGTGGCGGAAGATGGAGACGTGTCTGATGAGAATCTCTCGACAGTGAATGAGGTAGGACAGGGAAAAAGTCGCGTCGAGAAGCCAAATAGTAAGTCCAGGCGAAAGAAAACTGGCTACAGAAAATTCTCGAACGGCAAACACTTAATTGACAAAACCTCGAGTAAAAAGAGTTCCAAGGTAAAGAAGACATCATCACTAACTGGCAGGAGAAAGAAAGTGAAAGAGAGTGCGAAGTCCGTATTGCAAAAAAAGAGTAAGGCCAATAGGGTAGATAATTCGGTATATTCTGACCTTGATCATGCAAAGCAGATGTTGTATGATGGTATGGAAATTAAGAGGGATGATATATCAAAACTAGAGCCGCTCCAGTTTGAGGAGGGAACTCTTAGGGACAAATTGAACAGCTATGCACCTGACGATAGCGATATTTCTAATATAGTTTCTCGTTTCACGGATCATAAGCATGAGAATTCGCACCGCATGGGAAACGATGAACTGCAGATGCATCTTGATGACGAGGCTTTGAAAATGCAAGTAAAAGCCATTGAGGAGGAGGATAGTAACGTGAAGAATGTCCTTCAAGGCTCTGAGAGGTTTGCAAACGAGCAGAAATTAGGTCGTTTCGAGGGCGATTTTGAAAAAGATCTGATCAAAAACATTGGAAAAGATGGCGTAGACCTTGATTCTGGCGAGCCCGGAAAGCATAGGCACGAAGTGCACCGCGAAGAGAGGAACTTTGGTGAATTAGATGATAAAGCTAAATATGATGATGATGAGAATGAAGAAGAAAATGACAGAGAAGGCTATAAAGGGGAATTGGAGAATAAAGATAGAGATGAACAAGATGAGGAAGAGGACGATGAAAGACAAAGGCCAAATAATTCTAGGAATAAGAAATGGAACGATGACGATAAGAATGATAGTGATGGTGATGATAATGATGGTGACGATCGCGGAAATGAAGATACAAATGGGGAACGGAAGAATGTCGTACGAGGCAGTAGCGGAGATGGTAGCACGAAGAGAAATTATGAGCGAACAATGAGATATAAGTTCTTTACTCCTACCGGGAAATTTGGGGGCGATGTGTCTCCCTCAGAAGAGGCTGAAATGGGTGTCAACATTGACAACCAAGCAATGGAATCAGAGATTAAGGAGATAGAGAACGAAGATGCGAGAGTTAGCTCGGTGCTGGAAGGGATGAACAAAGGTCCGGACAAGATTGATCTCGATGAGTACAAGTATGATTCAGCTGATGGTTCCACTTCGGCTAAGTTTAATCACCACAAATTTGGAGAAGGCATGACAGATATTGAAAATGATACTCAGAATGACCAGGCTGACCAAAAACACACGGTTAGTCAGAATGAAAGCGTAAAAGGGGGCTCTCCCATTTCCGATGAACTGAGAGATATGCTTCGCGAGACATCGAAGATATTGAATGAAACCAATGCAGTGCTAAACGAGGGTCATGCTATTGCGCAGAAATCTCATGAGATTTTGAATTCGACCAATCATCGCAACGTAAGCGAGGGAATCGAAGCTAGTACAATATCTAGTAACAACACTGTTCGAAATGAAACCAATGGGAACAAGCAGAACTCCAGTAGTTGGAATGAATCAGTGAATGTCACGTCTCCTACTGGAGTTGATGCAGTTAACAGTCAAGCCAACATGACAAACACTACAGAGAATGTGTCCAAGCAGAATGCTGCAAATGACAGTGTCACAGCCAGCAGTAGCAATACAGGCGTATCCAGTAGCTCATTCACAGCTATAGACGAATTTCTTGTCAAGGAATTACCGGCATCAAAGCGTGTTTTGAAGCGTAACGATGAGTATGACTCAAAAACTGCGCAAGAAGTACGAAGAAGGCCAGGCAAGACTTCATGGAGAAAAAGCGGAAAGCCCCGTCGAAGACATAGAAAGCAAAAACTTAAATTATTCTTTGAAGAAAACAAGACTGTTACACAGAATCCTGCCAGACAAAAGTACTCAAAAAGTGAACTAAATATACTGAATTTAATGTATAAGTCTCCAGCATTGAAAGGCGTGCGGGGAAAGCCCTCAAGGACTCATTTTCAGCAAGCAGATAAAAGATCCTACACCCCCAATAAAAAGACGACGTACAGGAGGTATAAGAAACCTAAAGAAATGCGAAAGAAGGGTGCTTTTACAAAGAAGAGGAATCCTGAAGGGGGAAAGAAACGTGGAGATGTGGAGGAGGGGATGACCGGTGGTGAGTATCTTCTTCAAAATGTTCACAAATCTTTCATAAACATTTTATGTAAAATATTGGAGAAGTGTTATTTAGAATACTGGAAGAAAGACTCTCTTGTTCCTAACTGTAGGACATGTGCGGTATAGTGTAATATAATATAATATAATATAATATAATATAATATAATATAATATAATATAATATAATATAATATAATATAATATAATATAATATAATATAATATAATATTATATAATATAATATATAATGCTGTAATATAATATGCTATAATTTAATATAATATAACATAATATAATGCAATATGATGTAATACAATGCAAATACAATGTAATGTACTGTAATGTAATAAAGTTGTTTATTGCTAATAGCTATGAATTGCTAATTTTTGGTGTAGAAGGAAGGTGAGACCCTGTAAGATCCATGTGAACATTTTGTAGCAGTTGTTATGATGCAGTGTTTCATGGCTGGTCCTTTCTGGTTGATTGATATGGAGGTATCCAAGTTGATATCTGGCTGTGGGTGTATACCACTTTATGGACGGCCATTAAATTGTGCTACTATGGCATAGCTGCCATATAGATATAGAGAGTAAGAGAAGTTGGTGGCTTTCCTGTTGCAAAATTATATTAAAGTATACACCAGTTTTAGTTCTGCTTGGCGATTAGTGCTTAGGTTGAATGTATTATAAAGCTGAAATGTATAGTAAATATGGTCAAGCTCCTTTTGGATAATAGTCTCATACATTCAGAGTCTGGGAGCGGCTGGAGGCTGGCAATATAAGCATTTTTCTTGCACCGCCGTACAACATGGTTTTTGAACTATGACAATTCCTGTGAAAAATTATGAATTGATATTTATATAGAATAAACTATTAAGCAGTAACGTCATTCGTTTTTTATCTTTGAAAAAGTTGTCCTTACTATCTATTAGCTTAGACATGGTCCTCGGAACGCAGACTAAGCGTCAAAGGGCTGTATGTGGCTTGCGAGTCGCAATCTGGCAATACCTGCTTTACAGCAATTGTCCGCCTCCGGGTTAGTACTTCTGCAAATTAACGAAAACACAGTTCTTCTTCTCTAACAGGTTAGCTACCGTCCTGACAGTGAACATGACTCAATCGATGCCTGAACCCAGTCTAAGTCTTTTGGCCGCACGTCCCTAGCACAGCACACAGGCACTTCCCCATATCTTATTTAAAAGGACTGTCCTTGACCGACATAGCTACTAGTAGTCGTCAATTGAAATCTAAATGATTGGCTGACGACTACTCCCTTGCTTTAGTCCACTTACTGGTATGAATCATAGTACAAATATTTTCAGAACATTTCTGGACTTGTTCTACAAGCAGCAACTTGTCTATGCGAAGTACTAATCCTCAATGGCGATACGCATATGCATACCGATAATGCGAATTGTGCCATAATGTTCTAACCTCCCTTTCATTCGTCCCCATAGCGATCTCCTACACTAATAGGGATGGAAATGAGTTCATGTTTGCTGTCAGTACACAAACGCTAACCTGGGGCGAGGCCAATGCGAAATGCCGGTCGCTTGGTGGTGAACTGTTAAGTATAGGCGACAAGGAGGAGCAAGAGTTTATACAAGCCAATGTCATACCGGAGAAGTCACATTATTGGATTGGATTTACGGACCAAGAGAGCGAAGGAACTTGGCAATGGACTGACAGGTAACTTTTAAAGTTGTTACACTTTGTAATGTTGTAATGAGGGCCTTATTCTGAAGTACATTTCATGTCATTTATCTTCAGAAATATCGGGGTGCAGGGTATAGGAGTGCATCAAGTAGCTGTATATTACTTGAAAGAGAATATTGTTAAAAGCTATAGGAACACTTCATTGTTGAAATGAAAAGCAGATACCTCGATGCCAATATCAGTGCTTTCAAGCTTTCTGAGATTTCTCTACCCTATTTCCCCATATCTCAATAGTTTGAGGATACCGGAAGACTTTCTATGTTTCATAATTTCTTGTTATTCTAAATTGCGCTACAGTCCATTATTAGCCCCACAAGTGGCCTTCATTCTGGAGGTTTTCTTTAAGCTTATCTGTCTCATATGCCTCTGTCATGCTGGTTGTGCAATTTTATAGCACCATTTTAGAAATGATTGAAATAAAAAACTACACTGCCTTTTCTGGGCACGTTTCACATACTTGAATGCAAAGAGCTATTGGTATTATGTCCCCCTCTTGGGTTGTACCCAGTTGTATGTTTCTGTTTCTCTTTTCTTGCATTACTGCATGATAATTTTTCACTGTGCTGTCTTGTCTTGAACTCTGTTCACTTAATTTTTAGGACTCCGGTTCGCTACTCAAATTGGAGTAACCTTGAACCGGATGATGGAAATATCAAGAGTGGGCAAGCAACCCATAATGAAGACTGTGCAGTTATCAACCCAACAATGGACTGGAGTGACGTCCCATGTTGGAACCGGTTTCGGTTTATTTGCAAGTTTCTTCCAGACAACGGTCGGGCGATATCTTTTGGTGGTACACTTTCCTTTAGTGACGTGGGCAACAAGAAATATGACGAATTTGCACAAGGCTTAAAAGGTAGCAGGAAACCGACACAGTCTTCTGTTGGATCATCGAAGCCAGTTGTTGAAGGAGAGCCAAAGACTAGAGAAAAAGAGAGTAATTTAATGACCAAAGGGTACAATGGACGAGGGCCATCAAGAGGTGGTGACAAATTGACTGGTCCCATTATGAACAAAGGGAAGGCAATTGCTCTAGTTTCTGGAAGTGGTGCGATGATGAAAGGCAAAGAGGCGGGAGTAAAGGGTGGGGCAGCCGCTGCTGCTCTGAATAGTCCATCAGCAAAAGGTGCCTCAGTTATGGATGCTGGACAAAATGGTCTAAAGCAGATCACAAGTGCATTAAATGAAGCTGCTAAAAATGTTGGTGCAGCAAGTGAGTCCGTCAAAAATGCTGGGAAAGCTGCCATGGCACCAGCCAAGGTTGGTCTAGGCAGTACAGGTCTTGGCGCAATACCAGGAGTAACTGGAGCTGGTATCAATGGGGCCCCTGGTCTTGGCAAGGTTGGGGGAACAGAGAAAGTTGGAGGTGCTCCTGGGTCTGTACAAAAAGGCGGAAATGGTGGTCAGTCGGCTATATCTATGAAACAGGGACAAAATGCAGGCGTAACTTCTCAACCTAGTAGCATTGGAAGTACTGTGGCAGGTGGGGGTGGTGGGAGTGGGTCTGTGACCTCAGGTGCTAATGGAGGAGCAGCAGGCCATGTAGCAACCAATGGGGGACTTGCCCAGACATCAAATAATCAGGCAGGAGCTTCTGGTGGAAGTAATGGTGGTGGTGGTGGTGCACCTGGTGGTAGTATAGCTTCGGCTGGAGGCCTTGGATCCCCTGCTGGTGCCCCTGCTGGAGGTAGTGGAATCTCAGCTGGAGGGGGTTCTGCTCCAGCTGGAGGTGTCAGTGCTCCAGCTGGAGGTGTCAGTGCTCCAACTGGGGGTGTCATTGCTCCAACTGGGGGTGTCATTGCTCCAGCTGGAGGTGTCGGTGCTCCTAGTCAAGGAATACAGGGAGCTGCATCTACTGGAGGTATGAGTGGTGAAGGCTCACAGCTCACCCCAGAACAAGCAGCTGCTGCCAAGCAGCTGGCAAATCAGATAGCACCACAACTTGCCAAGGCTTACTCCAAGAAATTTGAACCTGATATGAAAATGATGCAAGTACTTTGCGGAAAGTTCTGTGCGAATACAGTAACTGCATTACCAAAAGGAGATCCTCAGCAACTAGGAGAAGCGTGTGGCAGACTTTGTGCTGAATCACTATTAAAAGGCAGTCCACAGGATGTAATGAATATGATGTCTAAGTTGAGTAGTGGTGGCCAGCCCATAGCTGTGCCTGTTCCTTCTGGTAACGCCCCAGTTGGTAATATGGGTGGACACATGCAAACCGGGGATAACCAGCCAGCTGGTGGAGGACTTATTGGTGGTGGTGGTGATGGTGGTGGTGGTGGTGGTGTGGGTAGTGCTAATGCTGGTGGCGGTACAAATAATGGTGCTAGCGACAGCGGTGGTACCGCTGGAGGTTCCCCCAGTGGTACTTCAAGTGGGTCTAGTGGAGGATCCCCTGGAGGGTCTTCAAGTGGAAGTAGTAGCAATAGTGGTGGTGGTGGGAGTGCAGAGAATAGTAATCGTATCAGTTTGCATACACTCGGGAGTATCATTGCCCCGATCCTTGGCTTGAACATCGAAGGAAATAGCAAAGTATCAGTAGCCGGTGGAGAAACATTAAACACTAAAGTAAATGAGGCCATTGATTCCCTTAAAGAGCAGTATAATCTAAAAACAAATACTGCATCGAAGAGTTCAACGCCTGGAAGAATGGCGGAAACCCGGAGTGCAGGGCTAGACTCAAAGGGATACTATCTCCTAAAGCAAATGAATGAGAAGGAAAATTCAATGGAATGGCAGAAAACAGCAAAGAAGCACATACCTTCTGCAAGCGAAAATAAGACTGAAGAGCTTTCTTCTGAAGATAAGGTTGCATTGGCTCCTTCGAAAAATTCTGTACAGAGTGAGGGCCCAGCTTCGTTGGGTTACGTCACTGGGTCTAAAAGGGAAATGAAGTCTGTAACAGTAATGAAACCTGGTAGAAACAAGAGTGCTCGAAAAGTTAAAAAGCACCACAAAAATAGAAATTTGAAAAGAGCAGAGAAGCACAGAATGAGGAAATACACAAGAAATTAAGAGATTTGTCAGAAGATGCACGATATTGCTGTCCGATCATAAAGTATTGGCCTTGGTTTACTCATAAAACTTAGAATTCTCAGTCATATAGAAGAGAGTAGATGGCAGGAAAGGATTACATACATAAAATCTGCGTTGAAAATGAGTGACGTTTAATTTTTTGTAGTATATGATATCGTATAACGCATTCACGGACCTGTACCATTAAATGATGAAAGAGGCATATTAAGTCACCCCCATTGCGACTTCATGATACACCAAAGTTATATAGGGATCATTTTAAATGTATGGTATCCATTTAGAGTACTAGTGCCAGGGTAATTCGAAGGCACTGCTAGCTTTTTGTAAGCGTCATTTAGCTCATCCCAACTCAGAAATATGCAATGCAATACATTCAAAAGCTCTGTGAAGAGTACTCGTCTAATCATGAAGGTTTTGCACGACTTTAAAGGGCGAAGTCTGAGTATAATGTTCCATAACGCATCTTTTCGACGTAGGCAAATACTAATTACCCCTCAACTATTATCAGCTGACTCCTTTGTTTTCCTTTATCAGAGGGAGTTCAGAAATATAGCTAGACCATGGGATGAAATGATTCAGTAGCAATTCGTAAATTACAAGTCAAACCACTCCTGTAATTTGCATCATCCTCAGAATTCTAGCGAATTCAAAGAAACCCTTTGACAATGATATGCCATCGACATTCAATAACTCGTTTGCTCTATAACTCAAACCAATTTTAATTCCCCTCGTTTAGATTCGGTAACTCGAGCAAATTTCAATTTCTCGTGAGAGTTGGAGTTATGTAATGTCAACTGTATTAAGGGCTTAAGACACACAACTCAACTTTTAAGCTAGAGTTTATTTAACTGTTTCATTTGTGGCCTTATTTCTTCCCCACCTGTTTTAGTCATTGATAATCAATCGTAACTCACTAATGTATATATTTTACTTACTATAATAAAAGTTTTTACCGTTTTATCCCAATCGATGTTATAACAATCGTATTTCTGGCATATGATCCTTTCCTGCAACATTGTTGTTTTCTGTCTGTTTGGTGCCCTGTATCCTTGCTGTCATGTGCATTTTAATCCTTATTTCTCGCTGTACACTGGATTTCTTTGAGATCCTTAAAGTATTTCGTAAATTCACTCATTTTATTTTACTCTAAATTGTTTGAACACTAATTACAACCTTCGAAAACTAATGTGCAGTACTAAAAATAACTTAGTAAAGGAAATAAAAATATCGGAAATAAAAATTTAATCCTACTACAAGAGAGCACTAACATTCTAGGGATAAGTGTTTTAACTTTTGATCCCTTCAAATATGCTTTGAGTTGTTTTTAAAACTATTTATTTTCTGCAACTCAAGTATTTTGGCAGGTATATCTTTCCATGCCGTTAGGGCTGAATCATAAAAGCTTTTTTTGCAAATTCCGTCCTATTTCTTGGTATCTGTAGATCTCGGCAGTTTTGTGTATTATATATAACGAAACTGAGGATATTATGAGGCATTTATTGAAATGCTTTTCAGTGCATAACTTTGCTTATGCACCCTTGTGGTAGTGCTTACCTGCGTGGAACATTGGACTGGTTTGATGTTCTGCCGTGCTTTTAATCATAGACATGTACACTAAATAATGGAATAAGTATAGCCGACTCAACCTCGTCTTCATACTACTAGCATGCGGCCACTGGCGACAGGGTCAGTGCAGGCCCCACGAGGAGCGTAATGGGAGGAACAAGACGTTTACCATGAGTATCACGACCATCATGATTATGATAGTCAGGATGACCATATCAATGGTGTTGATAATGATGACGATTTACTGATTATGGAATTGTTGATGATGATGATAGTGATGATGATTATGCCGGTAATGTTTCCAATAGTGATGATCATTATTATCATGATGATCGTGATCATAATGATGGTGGTGATTGTGATGATAATGATCAAACTCTTTTGCAGGAAAAACAAAACCAATCCGATTGTTAGTCAAGTCTGTAGGCTGCTTTGATCCGCCCTATGATGGTGCCTCTTGTGAAGATAATGCAGGATCTATTCAAATGGATGGAAGTGAAATCAGTCCGAATAGGCAAGGCTTTAACTTTGCCATCATCGATCTAAAAACCGGAAAATTAGAAGACACAGAAGCATTCAATACGCATGGAATTGCTGGGGCATATAGAAGGATGAATTCATTCATCGATGGACTGCCCGATTGGAAGATTGTAGTTGCATCAGTGAAGGAGGACGCTAAAGACAATCTTCCTTCATCTTCTCTAGATAAATTTGTAAGTCAAAATACTTTTTCGATGTTTGCTTTTTTAATGCTGTATCTTCTACTGGTCAGGAATGAATACTTGATGTTTGTGAACAGGTAGAAGGTTCACCGTAAATGTAGACAAATTAATATAGGTAGGATTCTAGTTAAAGAAAAATCACACTATATAAATATATATATATATATAAATATATATATATATATATATATATATATATATAAATGTATATATATATAAGCTACTGAGTTCATATGTAGAGCTGCTTGAAAAAGGCGAAAGCCGAAAGTAACCTAAAGGTGCTAAAATCAGGAGAGCTAAAACAAGCCACTGTGGTCTAGTGGTTAAGACGCTTGCCCGGAAAGCAAGAGATCCGTGGTTCGATACCCGGTGGTGGCAAGTTTTAATTTTCTCCTGATTTTTCTGAGAATAATGATGTTTCTGTCTGCACTGAAAAAGGAGAAATCCTGGTTACTCGCAAGCTACTGAGTTCATATATATATATATATATATATATATATATATATATATATATATATATATATATATATATATATATATATATATATATATATATATATATATATATATATATATTTCATACGTAAACTATAAATATTTCAACAGACTTCAACTCCGGCTGTTGAATCCTCAGTCGGTTTTTAAACTTTATCTGTCACTTACTGCTGCTGAGCAACATTGATTATATATATTTATATATATATATATTATATATATATATATATATATATATATATATATATATATATATATATATATATATATATATATATATATATATATATTTATATTTACTTTTGCTTATTGTTTTGTTTTGATGTAAAACTGTGAGAACCTCTTTTTGTAGAAACGATTTGGTGCAACTAAAGTTACTCAACCAAACGCATTGGAATATCGATCAGCTTATGCTCTGGTTGGGTTCAGTGGCCCACCTGAAATAATGAAAGATTTGCGGTGGATAAGAGAAGAATTGAGTCAGCCGTCTAAAGGACCAAGTGTGATAAGTGTTTTGATTGACGCAGGTAGGCTAGCACATTGTAATTAAATGCCTATTTCTTTTCACTTTTCTTGGTTCTCGGACAGGCATCGGATTAGGCCAAATTTGTCCAGTGTCCCGTTAACAGTTTCAAGAACTATGGAGAAATGTGTTTTTCAGCCAGGCACGTACACAGTGGTGGGCAAGGGACATTGCCCCCCCCCCAACAATGGACTGAGGCTGTATATATACACTGCCATCTTTACTCATTGCTTTCTACTTCCATGTCGCCTTCCCAATTCACATGATCTTAACTCGAACGAATAAGAAGCGCTGTATGAATATGAAGGGCGAGTAGAGGTATTTTGTTTTGCCAGAATTGGCTAGAATGAAACCTCAATCAAGTGTAATTCACAATGTAGCAAAACAGTATAACAATGCTTCGGTGTAGTGTGCTTTTCAAATCGAATAGGTGTATGCATCATGGCCCTTATACCGAAAATTGCAGAGTTTTCATCAATCTCTTTATCAAAACCATAGGAAGAGTAGGATGCAAGTGGTGGCCAACGGCTTGAGATTTTCAGAGCAGTTTCAATGAGCGTTCGAGTGATTATTTAATGCCATGTTTATTCTTGAATTTTCTTCCTTTTGTAGTACCTAACCTTGGATCATAACATTCTTTATCATTAAATTTTAGTTAACTCACTCCAGTTGTAAGCCTTCGTGCGAGCTGCAAATCATAGGGCACTTAGGAGAGAGTTTTTCATTATATACATTAGCTTTCAACAGGTGTTCGGTATCTAGTTTCGTTCGCTGTACGCTTCAAATTTCCGAGACCCTGGTCCAATAGAATCAATGAACACAGTGTTGCTGACCATAAATGCATACACAATCTAGTTAATGAGCAGATAAGGTACCGGCAACTTACATTGTTCTGCACTTACATTGTTCTGCACGGTTTTCTCCCGACTCCGGTGGGAGGGACAGCATCATTCTCTTTAATACCCCTATCTTCTGTGCTAACTCTCATTTCCCCTCTTTTCAATTCTAGGTGTTATTCATTGTAGTCTTGTTGTATTGTGTAGAGTACTGTTTTGTTATAACAGTTATATATTTTTCCTTTTGTCATGATTATAAATGCGCAAAATGTGGCTGGTATGATATTACTGATGAAGGCTTGTGCCGAAACGTTTGAAATTGCGTAATTTCATTTCTTGAATTCTATATATATATATATATATATATATATATATATATATATATATATATATATATATATATATATATATATATATATATATATGTGTGTGTGTGTGTGTGTGTGTGTGTGTGTGTGTGTGTGTGTGTGTGTGTGTGTGTGTGTGTGTGTATGTGTGTGTGTGTGTGTGTGTGTGTGTGTGTGTGTGTGTGTGTGTGTGTGTGTGTGTGTGTGTGTGTGTGTGTGTGTGTGTGTGTGTGTGTGTGTAGTATCAAGGATAGTATATTTGTGGTTTATTCTTTTTGTGTAATTTATATACGTTGTGGATGCCGCTTAGGATTAGTTTGTATATATACATATATATGTATACACATACATATATATATATATATATATATATATATATATATATATATATATATATATATATATATATATATATATATATATATATATATATATATATATATATATATATATATATATATTGTTGTGTATTTATTTGCAAGTTTCTTTCTGTAGGCCCTGCTGTATTTGAAAAACTGTATAGAAAGGAGCTCTTATTGAAACCGAAGATCCACCCTAAGCCCAAGCCAGTTTATGTCCCATTTGGTGCCTTGACGAACAATGTTGCTACAGAAAACAAACTTGAAACAGATGATGGCAGCAGTGATGATACAACTGGAGATGCAAAGTCAAATGGAATAAATTTCAACACTGGTAATGCATTTAGTGGGGGCATTAAACAGTTTGGCAACACAGTTGAGTCACTTGGTGCCGGATCAAGCGATTTGGCTGGCATTTCTACTGGTGGTGCTGCTAATGGTGGAGCTGTTGGTGAAACTAGTGTGTCCTTAGCTTCTGGAGAAAGTAGACAAAATGCTGCGGCTATTGGTGAAGCTGCTGGTGCTGCAGCTGGCAGTGCTGCTGGTGGTGCAGCTGGTGAAGCCGCTGGGGCATCGGCTGGTGGTGCAGCTGGGGCATCGGCTGGTGGTGCGGCTGGTGGTGCGGCTGGTGGTGCGGCTGGTGAAGCTGCTGGGACATCAGCTGGTGGCACTGCTAGTGAAGCTGTTGGAGGCACTGCTGGAGCTTCTGCTGGGGGTGGTGACATTGCTGGAGCAGGTATGGTGGTGTTAAGAAATATTGATCACTCTGAAATGAATTGCTTTTTGTTTACTTATGTCAAACACGCCTGTAAACTCCTGCTCTTAGCCCATCACAAATGCTAGTGATCAGAACATAGCGTATCATAAGTCTATCATCTAACATCAGATACTACCCTTCTCGTTGGAAGTAGAGTCTAGGCCATTTCACAATTGCTGGGTTTCTTCTGCCAGCATTTGATCGGAAGTCATTGGGACTCTTTTACTGCACATCTAAAAAGCTTCTCTAGAATTTTAGAACTGAGAAATGGTGTCTGACTGCTAGAGGGATTTGTATATCTAAAATTGGCTAGTCCAGTGTACAGTGTAAACTACAAGGTATTGTTAGCAAAAGCACAAAGGCAATGTACATGCATGAAAGATTTCGTAATAATTGGTCAGCGATAGAATTGCATAAATGTACCACTATAATGCGCCTTAGTATCGCACTTTTCTGTAACATGTTATTTGATACTTCGTACTCTATCTCATGAAACGACAGCTCTAAAGCCTTACTAGACTTCCCATCAATTGATTCTGTATTTCTTTCATAACTTACAATGGTACCTTCATTTAATAAAGTAGGTAAAATCGGCTAGCCTGTGTACATTTCAAACTATGAATACCAATAACAGCAATGGGGAAAATACATGGTAATATAAACTATTGCAAATGACCTAAGGAGCAATTTGAAATGGAAAGAAGCTCTGGACTATTCCAGGGCTTGTTCCCTCGACAAAACTATATAGTTGGTAATCGATATCTCAAATATATTTGATTTCCAATTAGAGCTCTAGTTATCGAATGTCAACTGCAGTGTCTCTTGCAAATAACGGACATGGGAGTATCGAAATTAATGGCTGTTAAAAAGAGTGAGATTCGGGCAGATAGTATCTGTACATATACCGGAAGGTGTATGAAGGCATGGGAGATAGTTTGTAATGTACATCAGACTAACCAATGGTAGATATCTTGTTAAACAAGTCTACTATTTCATTTTACGTATTTTAAGAAGGACTCTATTACTGTAAAACGTTTAAAAGATCCCCTTCTGCCAAGGTATAGAATATGCAAGCATGAGTTTAAAAACTTTATATGAAAACTTGTATGTCAACTCGAAAAAGGAACCTAGGATGAGACTAATGTTATGGGGAATCCTTCTACATTTGCTCAGCTCCTCGATTTGTTTTGAGGTGATTTTTAAACCACAGTCGGGCAAGGAGATCTCTAATCAAAGCTAGGATATCATTCTAAGCTCTAAGTAATAGAAGCTTTTTTTGAGTATTCAAGATAGAATCCCAGTGTTTGAATATCCGTGCTGTGCCATTTTCTATAACTTGAGTACTCATTTCTTATCTTGAATTTAGTCCAAAGATTCCCAGAGCAGATCTTATTTATCACCCCGAAAATCATAGTGAATCGGTCGAACAGTTTTAATTGCTCAACTGCTAATCAGTCGCTTAACCACGTATCTATTGATTCCGTCTTTCGTGTGATTGAATAGGCTCTACTATGGGGATGTTGCAGTTATTTTATTTTTTAACTAGATACAGATCCTCATGCGACATTTGCACATCTTCGGTAGTTTTTAATTAATAATTAAAAATTAATGAATAATTTTTAATGCGTCTACTCCATCTGTGGCAGCTTACTGTTTCCCAGCCAAGTTCTGAGTAGAGCTTTCCTCGAGATGTTCCCTTGCATGCACCCATAATAGCTCGCGCAGCAGAATACTGGACAGATTCTAATTTACCCATTAAGCCCAGTAAGATGATGCTACCACTGAACTCACATACTTTTGCAGGAAGATGGTAAATAGCATCCCCGCAATCAAGGTGCGGTCGTATATATTTTTCCATTGCGGACCAGACAATGATTGGCTTAGAACTTTACCTGCCTAACAATTGGCTCTAAAAGGGGGAATCTTTGATACCTTCAACAATAATGCTTTTGAATAGTAAAGAATTCATGAGATGCACGTGTAGAATTGAGAGTGTGCAGATATTATTTTTCTAATGCTGTTTGCAACCGATTTCAGCTCAAGCTGCCAATGCACTTGCAAGTGCTGCTGATGGATTGAGCCAGGCAGTCAATGGCATAAGTGGTACTGTTGGCGGTATTATTAATGGAGGTGGTGGAGGGACACAGTCTGGTGGTATCACGGGCGAAGGAGGTGGTGCTACTGCTGGATTGACTGGTACAGGGCCTCATCCTGCAGCCCTTAATGGTGCCCTGGCAGGAATAATCCAAGATGTAGCTGGTGTGCAGTCAGCAGTTGGCCAGCCACAAGGAGGAGGTGGAGCATCACCACAACCCATCTTGCAGCAGGCAGCCACTGTATCTGCTGGCACAACTGGTGAAACTGCTAGTAATACTGGTGGTACAGGTAGTGTATCTAGTGGTTCTGTTGGTAATGATGGTGCAGGTGACACAGTTGGTGCTACTGGTGGGGCTGGCGCAACAGGAGGTGCAGTTGGTACCACTAGTGGCACTAGTTCTGAAGGTGGTACAGGCAGTGTACCCAGTGGTTCTATTGGAGCTGACACCACAAGTAGTGGTACCACTGGCGGGACTGGTACTGCAGGAGGTACAGTTGGCACCAGTGGCAAGACAAGTGGTGAGACAATTGGTGGAACTAGTGACACAGATAGTTCAGGGAATAATCAAGGAGCAAGTAGCTCAAAGCAGGGCACAGCAGCCACATTGGATGCTTCACAAGCAGCAAATCCCCAGGCTGCTGTTACGTTATCAAATGCCAACCGTGCTGGCGAAATGAATGGCAGGCAACCCATTCCCGAAGTTAAAAAGCTGGCTGACTTTGGACAGGCCCTTGGATTGGGAAGTTTGCCAGGCACAGGGTCACCAACAGCAGTTATTGACAAGCTTCTGGCAATGGCAGATGCCCTTGGCCTTGATGGAAATGCAGGGGAGAATGGACAGAAACTAACATCGTCCATTCAACCTGCTCGCTTCGGGCCTGGTGCAGATGGCAAAACACAATTACTGAATGGAATTGAGGGCACTGCGCTCACTGGTGGGAATAAGCTTGGTGCCGATATAGAGGGCACAAAAATTGCTCCTGATGTAGCAGGATCACAAGGTTTTGAGAATGGTTCTGGTGGAAAAGGTTTAGCTGGAACTGTTGAGGGAGCTTCTCCTGATGCAAATGTACTTGTAACAAATGATAAAGGGGGGCCAGATGGAGCAGGCAAGGCTGGAAAACAGGGAGCATTTAAGATAGGGCCAAATGGGGAGCTTGGAGGTGTAACTGGAGGGGCAGGTGGTGGTGCTGCTGGCGGAAAAGGAGTAAAAGGAGCTAAAGGTGGCCCATTGGGGGCAGCAGGTGCTGGTTCTTCAGGTGGTGCAAATGGAGCTGGTGCTGTTGCATCTGGAAGTGGTGGAGCTGGTGGGGCAGGTGGTAAAGGTGGGAAAGGTAGAAAAGGTGGAAAGGGAAATGCTCAGGATGCTTATGCTGGTATTGGCTCCCCTGCTCAACCAAATGGAGCGGGTGACAAAGATGGTGGTGGAGGAGCTAATGCTGGAAGTGGAATGGGAGCAGGTGGAGCTGCTGGAGTCACAGATGGTATATCATCTTCAACAGATGTAGAAAATAGTCTTGCGACTGCTTTTATCAGTCTTGGGATACCAGAGAAGCCAGCAATGGGCATTGCAGCATTCTTGGCTGCAGCCATGGGTGCGGGAAATGGTGCTTTAGCTGCAGCTGGTGGAAGTATGAATGGTTTTAATGGTGGTGCTGGAGGAGAATCAGGGACAGTTGGTGGTTTCCGCTTTGTTGGTGATAAGAAGTTTGCTGCTCAGCAGGCTGGTTTTGCTGCTATGTTAGCAAAGTCAGTTGCTGATATTGGTGGATCAGGAGCAGCTGCAGCTGCAGGTGTTGCAAGCTTATGTAGCTTCCTTAGGTCAAACATTGACACTGACCCAAAGAAGGTAGAAGGCAAGCTTGGCGAAGCTTTAGATAAAGTTGGAGGTCCAGGAACAACAGTTGGTCTCACTGCACTTGCATCAGCAATGAAAGCAAAAGACAGTCTGCAAAGCTCTGCTGCCCTTATTGGAAACTTGATTCTCAGCATTGCGGAACAAGGGGTGCAACTGGGTACTGCAGCACTTGCAGCCCTTGCTGCTGGTCTTGGTGGAGCAGGCTCTGAGGCATTATCTGGAAAATCACCTGGTAGTATTTTGGACGCTGGTAAAGTAAGAGGAAGCATAAATGGAATCATCGGTTCTGGACCAATGGTTGATGCCAGAAATGCAGCGTTAACTGGACAGTATAGTCTAGCAAATACTGGTGCAAATATAGGAGAGATCGATGAATTTTTGAATACAGTAGTAGGTACTGGAGGAAGTGAGTCAAGGCAGAACAACATTGCTGGTGCATTTGGTTTCCGTGGTGCACACATTCCCGACATAAATGGCATAGTTGCACCATTTAATGCAGCAGCTGGTGTAGGAGGTGGAGGAATAGTTGCTGGTGCAACTGGTATTGATGGTGCTGCTGCTGGAGGTGGTGGAGTTGGTGGTGGTGGTGGTGGTGCAGGAGGTGCAACTGGGGGTGCCAGCGGAGCTGCAGGAGGAGGTGCTGGTGGAACTGGATCCATTGGCATGCCAACTGGAGGTGAACTAGAGGTGCATACTAGTAACACCGACAAGGAGTATACAGGTAGAGGTCCTACTGGTTCAAGAGCACAGGGCGGATTTATGGATGTAAATCCCGCTGCAGGTGGCAATATGGTGACAAATGTTGCAACTGGAACTGGACTTTCTGCATCTGGAGCTATCAATGGTGCAGCCGGAGCTGGGGGAACAGGAGGGACAGCAGGAACTGCAGGGGGAGGTAAAGGAGGATTAGGAAGTGGTTCAGGTGGTAGCAATGGTGGTGGTGGAGCATCAAATGCCCTAGGTGCTTTGATGAATGGACCAGGTGGAACTGCAGGTGGTGGGGGAGTTATGGGAGCAGCAGCGGCTGGTGCCATTGCAGGGGCAGCTGGTGCTGCAGCAGCAGGTGGCTTAGGTGGCGGTGCTAACGAAGGTGATAGTACTGGCAATGGTGGTAGCAATGTTGGTGGGGTTGGAGGTGCAGGAGGGGGTGTTGGTGATGCTGCAAGAGCTTCTGCAAATGGAGGTGGAAATGGAGGTGGAGGAGGAGGTGGAGGAGGAGGTGGTGCTGGTGGAAATGGTGCTGGTGGATTATCTGGTGTTACTAGCGCTGGTATGGCAGCTGCTGGAAGTGCAGCAGATGTTTCTCAAGGTGTATCCTCTGGTTTGGTCACTGCAGGTGCAAGCAGTGGCATTGGTAATGGAGACAATGTCAGAAGTTCCACAAGTTCAAGGAAATGTATGTAACTCTCATTTTTATGTTGATTCCTATACCATTATCAATATAATTCCTTAGAACTGTTGATAATTCTCTACTTTTTATGTGATGATGGTTCTTAGGCACATAATAGCTATACATTTCATAAATAAATCGTTCAATTTATGGGCAGAGCGCCCTAATCTGTTTTGTATCAAACTGTGGTCTATGACCAAGAGCTACACGATCTTTTTCTAGGCAGCTTAGGATTCGATTAGACCTCAGATTGCTTATCTTCAGTCAAACATTTGAACCTTAAATTGCCTATCGACAGCTTAATTTTTCAAATTATGTTTAGTAGTCTTATGAAAGGAAAGGAAAATGGGAAATGAAACCCTGCTTTTAGTATGCATCATACACTTAGCTAACTAAAACAAATTTGGAACAAACAGACAGAACTGGAGATTAGATCTTATCAAAGTAGATTTAAACAGCAAGCACTTTTATATTAATAACCACAGAAGTCATCATTGTCGATTAATGAGTAGGGAATACAGCGTTGGATTCTGTCGTTGAATATCGCGAAAATCTCAAGAGAAAGAAGATTGCCCAATCTATGAAATGCTGTTCGTCAGAGATTTGAAACCTACATAGAACAGGGAATCAGATATCTCTATTGTTTAGATTCCTATATACATATACGTACAACCTGTTTTCTTATTAAGCTTGAAAATGGTGATAGGATGGCATCGAGACGTCTCTCAAAAATTTTTAGCGTTAGCGTTGCTTATTAGATGTTGTAAGAAGAACTTTCGTCGAAGTTGCTTTCTTTAAATGTCATGGTGTTTGCTTTATTTGGCTTGAAAATGAGTCTGTATGCTGAGAAGTGTTTTTTCGCTAAATTACGTTTTTATACTTGCTTATTCTTAAATTGGTACAGTAATGAAGTTGCTTGACAATTTTTCGAACCGAGTTTGGCTGCTTAGAAACGAGTTGCTTGTGAAGATGTCGTGTATATGCTATAACTCATTTGCAATTCTCAAATTTTTTAGGCTATGTTAATTGCAAGGCCCAGACAAGAAATGGTAAGTCTCTGTCTTATACCAGCTTCAACCAGCCTTTGAGGCCAGTTTTAAACTGGACAAAGGATTTATGCTCTTAACAAGTCACTTTTGATAGAACCTAGCTAATTCATTTTTGATTTTATGATTGGAGAACGGTAATAACTGAACCTTCCCGAACAAAGCAATTGTGTTTAATGCTAGTCCATTGTATTACTTAACCACTTTAGGTGTCATGCAACCGAAATCTCAATATACACTACAAAAGTGGTACCCAATAATTTCAAATTATTCTACACGGTGGTACAGCATACTTTGGATTCCTTTTTGGGAACCACAGCATTAGAGTGTTCATTCTTTCCACTTCTTGCTTCTTTTTCTTTTACAGATCCGTACTGCCATGTTTGTAATAGGCTCCTGAATAGCTTTGATTTTGTTTATAGTTGTACCAACAACTGCACAAATTTCGTTGTTCAAACAGGTTTACCATGCTAGAGCTATACAAAATTGCAGATTTTACAGCAAATCCTGCTGCCTTTATGTGAATAACAGATAGAGAGTTTTATACTTGGGAATTGAATACTACATTATCACCTGAAGTTCAAAACATGTTAGCACCTCCAAGATTTGGCTCGTATGCTAGTAGAAAATGCACATTCAGAGGACGGGTGGGTGTGCAATTAGCTATCAGTCCTTAACCTTATAAAATATGATAAGGCTGTAATGACATATAAGATAGTGAACAACTTATGTCCTGAGAGTCTTCAAGGAAAATTCACCTTGAGTTTTCAGATATCTGCATATGAGACAAGAAGCTACTATGATATTAGTATACCAAAGCAATACATAGAATTTTTCAAAAGAAATGTTCACTATTCTGCGATTAAATTATGGAATGAGATACCCCTCCAAATAAGGACTAATCCCACAATTTCCGCTTTCAAAAGAAAACTGAAAAAACTTGCTATACTAGCAATTATCCCAAAGACAACGTCTCTAGGAAGAGCAGCATCTATTAACTTATATATCGTAAAATTGGCTTATTTAAGTTACATTGTAACTTACTTATATTTTAATTTGCATTCTATGTTTTTCAATTTGATAGAGATTTGCGGATAAATATTAGTAAAGGAAGGAAGCTATAATTTAATCTTCACTTTTCCTGGTACTGCTGATTCCTGATAAAAATTTTCTTTCCTTAAACTATATTAGATGATCAAAATTATGCCACTAACATTCCTAGTAATGAACTTTTGTTAAATTCTCTCTAGCAAAGAATGTGTTTGTCGAGCTTTCGTCTACGGATACCAAAGCGACAATTAGAGTAAACGGCAAAGATCACAGCAAAGACGACCGTGGATTTAATATTGTTATCCTAGACTACGCAACAGGAGAAGTCCTAGGCTCTGAGAGTTTTAACACACAAAGCGATGGTGGCTCATCCAAGGCCATGTCAAATTTCATCAATTCCCTCAAGCCAGCGACAATCGTGTTGGTGGCAACCCGTGGTAATGCTGACACAGATTTGACAGATGATGGTTACAATGCTTTGGTAATACTAATTGGTTTTGGTTTTTTGCCTCTTATTTTTCAATTTATCAAATTCCATCCCAACCTCCTCGTTCATGGAAGGGACTACATACAGAACCTGTAGCGCATATGACGCAATATAGGCCTCTTTGTAGCCATATTTTACTCTCGCCTTCGCAGCTCTTGTACTGTTGTCAAAGTACCGTTCAGTTTCCAACGAAGAAGAAGAGCTGATATGTCTTCCAGTGTCTTTTATGAACATTGTGTTTTTGAATGATGGCGTGTTGATGACGGGAAAAGTCCAGAGACTTACAAAGATATCTCAGTGTATACCCCCAAAGAGAGCGGGCCTCCATCAGTAGATATTGGTTGGTGCGTAGTGCAGCATTCAGACTGAGGCATGAGTGAACATCGTGCAAATACTATAACTTTTGAATCAACAGAACGGAAGTAAAGATAAGCCCCATAGTTAGTCTTTGGTGTTCTTGGTTTTCGATCTATCGTCCATCTAACACAAAACTATCCAGGAACTTCAACAAAGACGGGACAAGAATGTGGTAGTCTCAGGACCAGACTTGCCTTGCTAGTTTCTCTTTAAGCTAGGATAGAAGCTTTTTTAAGGAATTGTTGCCTGTGGGGAATTGATACACAGGTACATGACAACGTTGGGGTGTGGGCAGCAGTTTGTCGTAGAAGTTTCTAGTCGATATAAATATTTTGCTTTGGTGTAGTGCAAGAAAATCAAGTAGAAATTGATTTGTCATAATTGAACAAGGGAAGTAAGAAATGACTCGACGTATGAGCAGTGTACGGAGACAATTTACAACCCTTTTTCAAGACGAAATGAAGAATTATTGTTCTATTAATCAAATGCCCTATTCTATATTAACCACTTTTTGACATTTGTCTGAAAAGGATTCTTGCGGTGCACATACTCTGAAAAAGGATGGTTTAGATCATGGTGCAAAGTATGTATTTATCGGACTGAAAGGTCAAGGAAAAGACACAGAACCAGACTGGACTAGAGAGGTTGTTGCAGTGAAAAGAGGGGAATCGGCATTACTTGGCGAGACAATTGGTATGCTGTGTGGTTTTTGTATCTTAGTTATCAATGATTTTGTTCCTTTAATTTTCAAGTTTTCAATGCCAGGTGTCACACCACCATTCATGAATCAAAATCTTCACTCTATCTGTAACCATTGCTTCATTTCAAAACCTGCAGGATTTTCGGTTTAGCCAGTATTCGAAATCCGAATTAAACTAAGATGGAGCTTTTACATTAAAAACAACCCATGGTGCTGGTAATATGGTCGTTCACAAGCAATTCTGACTTACCATTTCAGAGATTGGACTGTCCCTTATCAAGGACCCAAAATCATTTTGCCAGCAAATCTGCAATGAGGACAAAGATAGTCAGCAAACTACCGGTAACGACCTGAAAATGACTTCGACATATGCTGATATTGGATCAAACAGTGCCAATCCAAATCCAGGTAGGATCTTTTTATTGAAATTGTTATAGAGGGATGCAGTTTTTAAGGCAGTTTCATGAAGAGACTAAATGACAATTTTATTGTCTTCAATTTAAATATCTATGAGGTCTATTTCAAGCTGATGTTCAATATCAGTAACACTACTTTAAGTTTATCAATTATATTCAGTTTTATGGACACTAGCTTAACTTACGTGAAAATTCTCATCACTCTTGTCGTAGGATTGTCAATGGCTCTTAAACGAAACAAGCAGGTTTCTGTGCAAACTGGTTTGAAAAGAGAAAAGTCAGACCCTGCGAACTTACTTAATTTCTTTAAAGAGAACGATCAAGATATGTTCAACACTCAACTGGGCACAAAGGAAACTGGAGATGAAATGATGGCTGGTGATGAGCTACGAACAGACAATGATGATAATAATGATGAAAATAGTTCGCCTAGTAACCTGAAAGCGAGGCTGGCAAAGCCTACGAATGAAGATGAACTACTTAATGCAACATTGATTGATTACGAGACCCTGCTGAAAAAGGCTAAACAAAAGGAGCAAAGTGAAGTTGAAAACGAGTCTGAGTCTAAAAAACCTGAATCGCAACTTTTACAAGGCAGTACTGCTCATAATAGTAGTATTGGTGACGTTACACTGGAGAACGCAAGAGTTGTTGCAGACAAGTCACCTGTGTCGCCCATGTCTCGAGAGAACCAGCATGAGCTGGACGTTCTCGCAGAAATACGCGAACTTATTAAAAGCGCGAGTTCAAATTTGAATAAACCATCTGTTGAGTACATGAGTGAGAACAGCAAACCAGAACAGCGGCACAGAACTGGGCTCGGGGAGAATCGCGTGAATGACGTAGCAATGAAAAAGGTTGCATACGAAGATGAGTACCCTAAGCAGCACAAGGGGATGTCCTTGTGGCATCCTACAAAGCAGAGGCTAACTGAGCCCACGGAAGCAAGTGCCACAGCATTGTCAACAAGTAACAAGGTACAAAGTGGATCTCCAAGTTCCAGTCTCTATGATGACGCAGAATCTGGTCCTACAATATCTTCCCTCGAGCGCAATGATAAATACAAGCTTAACGTCACCCCTTCATCTAGACATAAGCATAAGACCACATATAAGAAAGGGGGGACAAGGACGTCTCATAAGGGGAGAGCCGTCGTTAAAGATGTTGGAAATGGTCAGGGAAGTTTGTTGCAAACATTGATGAGGAAAATGCAAGAGGTCAAAGAGAGGGTAGACGACGACACAAGATCATATTCAGGTGGTGTATCACTTGGTGCGATATATCAAGGTGATACACCTGTCAAAGGTAATTCATCGTCTTAATTTTTTTGGAATAATTTGCTTCAATGCACATGGTTATGCCTTAGTGTTACGGAAATAGAAAGTCCAAGAGTTTACAATAAATAAAGCATGGGTGCCCTGTGCCTTAGGTAGTCAGCTTGTGCCTTAGGATCGTTACTGCGTATACATACCCATTGTATGTGTGTATGGGTGTGCATGTGTGTGTGTGTGTGTGTGTGTGTGTGTGTGTGTGTGTGTGTGTGTGTGTGTGTGTGTGTGTATGTGTGTGTTTGTTTGTGTGTGTTTGTTTGTGTGTTTGTTTGTGTGTGTTTGTTTGTGTGTGTCTGTGTGTGTGTCTGTGTCTTTGTGTCTTTATGTCTTTGTGTCTGTCTGTGAGTATACACTTGACATTCGATACCTCAAACCCTCATGGGGCAGTGAAATTTGTTGCAATTGTCTATGTCGTTGTCATATGTCTTCAAGTTGAGCTACGAACATTGATATCTCAGAAAGACTGACGAGAGAACCTGCCAGAAAATGCTATTAATTGCAATGAACTTAATTTGGTTTATTCTTTTTGTAGCCGATAAGCCAAGAACTCATCACAGCAAAGCGAGTAAAAGTATCGAGAAGAGTTACAGTGAAATTGGGGATTATCTTTATTCAAGATCAGGTAAGCTGAGCTTATTATAACCCTTGAAGTAATAGAGCTTAATGTGAGACATACGATAAGCAAACATTCTGAGCAAACATGATGAGTAGACACGATAAGCAAATATGACGAGTGAGCGCGATGAGTAAACATAATGAGCAAACATGATGAGTAGACACGATAAGCATATATGACGAGTGAGCGTGATGAGTAAACATAATGAGCAAACATGATGAGTGGACACGATAAGCAAATATGACGAGTGTGGGCGATGAGTAAATATAATGAGCAAACATGATGAGTAGACACGATAAGCATATATGATGAGTGAGCGCGATGAGTAAACATAATGAGTAAACATAATGAGCAAACATGATGAGTAGACACGATAAGCATATATGACGAGTGAGCACGATGAGTAAACATAGTGAGCAAACATGATGAGTAGACACGATAAGCATATATGACGAGTGAGCACGATGAGTAAATATAATGAGCAAACATGATGAGTAAACGTGATCAGTAAATAGGATAGACATGCTTGATGAATAAACACTATGAATAAACACGATAGGCAAGCATGACGTTGAATATGGACAGGCATGTTGACGAGTAAACATGTTGAATGAGCACAAGCAGATATGATGAGCAAACAAGATGAATTTGTTTGTCCTTATAAAGTTCACTTCATTTATCATAAATCGCTCCAAGAGCTCTTAGCAAGTAGATTTATAAGAAACATAATGGAAGCATTGTCATTATGTAAATAATGACTATTACCAAGCGAATGCGCATGTTGCATGTTTGCATTTTGATAATGAGTATCCATGTGTTCTTCATGAGTAAGAAGACATCTGTGCAATTTTTTAGTTTTTTCAATGTCCTGGAGTGAACTTTCCCAAAATTTAAGAAGCACAATCACGTTTAGAATCTTTTCTATTCATCACTTATGCTCTTCAATTTAATTCAATAACTCATTTCTTTCATTCAGTCATTCGTTCATTCATTCATTCATTCATTCATTCATTCACTCATTCATTCAGATGCCCTGCAATTCATTCATTCACTCACTTATTCATTCATTCATCTATCCATCCATCCATCAATCCATCCATTAATCCATCCATCCATCCATCCATCTATCCATCTATCCATCTATCCCATCCACCCATCCATCCATCCACCCATCCATCCACCCATCCATCCATCTATCCATCCATCCATCCATCAATCAATCAATCCATCCATCCATCCATCCATCCATCCATCCATCCATCCATCCATCCATCCATCCATCCATCCATCCATCCATCCATCCATCCATCCATCCATCCATCCATCCATCCATCCATCCATCCATCCATCCATCCATCCATCCATCCATCCATCCAGTTGCTCTGCCATTCATTCATTTATTCATTTATTCATTCATTCATTCATTCATTCATTCATTCATTCATTCATTCCATCAGTTATTTGTTCACTTTTATTAATTCACTAGCTCATTTCTACTTGCTATATTGATTTCCATGAAGCATTGGCGAATGTAGTAGTTTTTGAGCTAGCAAGAATTTCTTAACTTAATAATCGATTTTAGCAAATGCAACAGCTGTTCTCTTACAGAAAATTACTCCACCTTACTCAAAAATTTTCAATTTTTGCTTAGTGTTCAGCCCAAAGTCGTAGCACCATCCTTTTTATTATAGCTCAGCCTAGCGCTTTTAAGGATGGGTTTTCTGCAAAGCACCAAAAGTTGTCCAAAGTAGACAAACTTGGAATCTCGATGAAGAAGCACTCATTCCGACGAAAAGGAGGCGTTAAAAGAACTTCTTAGAGTCCATGCGCCTACATGTACACAAATATCGCCTAAATATATTTAGAGCCCTACACAATCGGAATCTGGAAAGGAGCAGATAATAGACTGACTTCACAGTGACATTGATTAGACCATCGCATATCACCATTTGCGCAGAAATAGGTATGCACAAAACATCATTACGTAAACGTTCTACATGTTAACATCAAATGTACCCATGCATGACTTCTTTACTGTAGCAAACCACTCCTGCTACAGCCTTATTCCACAGTGCATCTAACAGCTTTTGTTGCACCTAGATTTGTCATTTTTCGACCTTCCTGTAAGTTGAATGTCTCCTTCATACGCCATTATGTAATACCACCACAACACAAAATGTGGCTATGGCATTCATACTCTGAATAAGGTTGTTTGTAATGTGCTTATGACAGGCTGATAGGAATAAGTATGTATATATCATAAATTAGGTCAGCAGCTTTGCAATCCAGAAATGTTAGCCATGGTTTTGTGTTGCAAAGCAAACACGGAGCAATCACGGAGCAAACACTATTGCAGGAAGCAAACTCGGAGTTTCGTAGAAGGTATGCTATCCAGTTTGCGAATTCAGGCCTTCTTGTGGGCAATGCTATCTATATGATAGTCGTTGAGACATCTCTGTAACCAAGAAAAATTAAATTAAATTCTTTTCTAAATCATTCTGTTATTTATATCAATTTCTTGGACCGTTGGGCCTTAGGTTTGGTGTTCCGTAGCATGCTAGGAAGTCTTGGTAAGATCAAATCACATTGCTATATTCAAGGGGCGATCGAACTGTTCAGGATACTTTTAATCACTGGCACTAGTCCATTACTATGAACCTGTTCACATGGAGCAGGCTAGCTCGGTAAAGCGAGCTGACTCACCCAATTGAGCTGTTTTACAGCCCGTATATACATGGAAATACTAGACTGTGACCGAGCCAGTTTACCGTACTGAGCTGTAAAACACCACGTGGTCATCTGGCACCAATAACAACATTTCATGGCTGGCTGCATATGCGCAATGCGTGCTTTTCCATTCCGATCAGCCGGACTGGATTGCTTATATGTATTCACATAAGAAACTTTCACCTCGGTTAACCGAGCTCTCGGCAGTTTCACGTGACATCTCGGTCAGGTAGGTTGCCCCGCTTCTCATATGAACACAGGTAGCTTTTCAATGCAAATCTCTACAAAAGTGGTATCTCGCTTAACTGAGCCAGCCTGCCTACCGAGGCAGCCAACTATATCGAGGCAGCCCACTATATCGAGGCAGCCCACTATATCGAGGCAGCCCACTATATCGAGGCAGCCCACTACATCGAGGCAGCCCACTATATCGAGGCAGCCCGCTATACCGAGTCAGAGCGGGCTATGTGAACAGGCCCCAAGACAAAGAATTTGGGAATATACCTTGCCCGGATACAACTATTTCTTCCAAGTACAGTAAACAATCGATTTATCGCACTCATTATTATTGACCGACAGATAAATTTTTGATATACTATTAGTATTTAAACTCCATTTGTAAGTATTATAATGACTCTCATTTTGTAAATTAGACATAGATTGACCAAAGATAATGACTCCTGTATTTGAACCTCTTCTAACTCCTATGCGTCTTCATATGGATCAACCCCAAATAAACCACGACTCATCTGATAAAACAATTCTGGAAGCTAGCTTACATAGCTTACATGGCACAACAGTAGTGACATTCAGATCTTTGTTAAGGCGTATGTAGTTGAAGCATAATACTATATTAGGCATAAAGAATATTTATAGCTATGGGAATGCAATACCAGATCCGACATTTCATATATGGGCAACAGGCTATAGCATCGATGTTTTGATCACCATCAACCAGATATGACAATCTACCTTCAATCATACACTAGCTTCATTCACCTCCACCTTTCCCAGAATGAAATACTTCACGAGTATCTCCCCTTCACCACACAATACTACTAGATTAGTGACCCTCAAAGTACAATAATCTCTTACAGTTTACACTACACCATTCATACATCCACGAGACACTTTGTTAACACACGACAAGATTGACTTACACAACAAAGTAAGGCTATAGCCTTGGTATTTTGGCGAAAAATGACCAAAATTGAAATTGATTGATTTTGATTGCAGATTGAAAAGTGATGAAAATGAGCCATTTTTGGCCAAAAAGTAAGGCTATAGCCTTGGTATTTTGGCGAAAAATGACCAAAATTGAAATTGATTGATTTTGATTGCAGATTGAAAAGTGATGAAAATGAGCCATTTTTGGCCAAAAAGTAAGGCCATAGCCTTGGTATTTTGGCGAAAAATGACCAAAATTGAAATTGATTGATTTTGATTGCAGATTGAAAAGTGATGAAAATGAGCCATTTTTGGCCAAAAAGTAAGGCTATAGCCTTGGTATTTTGGCGAAAAATGACCAAAATTGAAATTGATTGATTTTGATTGCAGATTGAAAAGTGATGAAAATGAGCCATTTTTGGCCAAAACGTAAGGCTATAGCCTTGGTATTTTGGCGAAAAATGACCAAAATTGAAATTGATTGATTTTGATTGCAGATTGAAAAGTGATGAAAATGAGCCATTTTTGGCCAAAAAGTAAGGCTATAGCCTTGGTATTTTGGCGAAAAATGACCAAAATTGAAATTGATTGATTTTGATTGCAGATTGAAAAGTGATGAAAATGAGCCATTTTTGGCCAAAAAGTAAGGCTATAGCCTTGGTATTTTGGCGAAAAATGACCAAAATTGAAATTGATTGATTTTGATTGCAGATTGAAAAGTGATGAAAATGAGCCATTTTTGGCCAAAAAGTAAGGCTATAGCCTTGGTATTTTGGCGAAAAATGACCAAAATTGAAATTGATTGATTTTGATTGCAGATTGAAAAGTGATGAAAATGAGCCATTTTTGGCCAAAAAGTAAGGCTATAGCCTTGGTATTTTGGCGAAAAATGACCAAAATTGAAATTGATTGAGTTTGATTGCAGATTGAAAAGTGATGAAAATGAGCCATTTTTGGCCAAAAAGTAAGGCTATAGCCTTGGTATTTTGGCGAAAAATGACCAAAATTGAAATTGATTGATTTTGATTGCAGATTGAAAAGTGATGAAAATGAGCCATTTTTGGCCAAAAAGTAAGGCTATAGCCTTGGTATTTTGGCGAAAATGACCAAAATTGAAATTGATTGATTTTGATTGCAGATTGAAAAGTGATGAAAATGAGCCATTTTTGGCCAAAAAGTAAGGCTATAGCCTTGGTATTTTGGCGGAAAATGACCAAAACTGAAATTGATTGATTTTGATTGCAGATTGAAAAGTGATGAAAATGAGCCATTTTTGGCCAAATAGTAAGGCTATAGCCTTGGTATTTTGGCGAAAAATGACCAAAATTGAAATTGATTGATTTTGATTGCAGATTGAAAAGTGATGAAAATGAGCCATTTTTGGCCAAAAAGTAAGGCTATAGCCTTGGTATTTTGGCGAAAAATGACCAAAATTGAAATTGATTGATTTTGATTGCAGATTGAAAAGTGATGAAAATGAGCCATTTTTGGCCAAAAAGTAAGGCTATAGCCTTGGTATTTTGGCGAAAATGACCAAAATTGAAATTGATTGATTTTGATTGCAGATTGAAAAGTGATGAAAATGAGCCATTTTTGGCCAAAAAGTAAGGCTATAGCCTTGGTATTTTGGCGGAAAATGACCAAAACTGAAATTGATTGATTTTGATTGCAGATTGAAAAGTGATGAAAATGAGCCATTTTTGGCCAAATAGTAAGGCTATAGCCTTGGTATTTTGGCGAAAAATGACCAAAATTGAAATTGATTGATTTTGATTGCAGATTGAAAAGTGATGAAAATGAGCCATTTTTGGCCAAAAAGTAAGGCTATAGCCTTGGTATTTTGGCGAAAAATGACCAAAATTGAAATTGATTGATTTTGATTGCAGATTGAAAAGTGATGAAAATGAGCCATTTTTGGCCAAAAAGTAAGGCTATAGCCTTGGTATTTTGGCGAAAAATGACCAAAATTGAAATTGATTGATTTTGATTGCAGATTGAAAAGTGATGAAAATGAGCCATTTTTGGCCAAAAAGTAAGGCTATAGCCTTGGTATTTTGGCGAAAAATGACCAAAATTGAAATTGATTGATTTTGATTGCAGATTGACAAAGTGATGAAAATAAGCCATTTGTGGCCAAATAGTAAGGCTATAGCCTTGGTATTTTGGCGACAATTGACCAAAATTGAAATTGATTGATTTTGATTGCAGATTGAAAAGTGATGAAAATGAGCCATTTTTGGCCAAAAAGTAAGGCTATAGCCTTGGTATTTTGGCGAAAAATGACCAAAATTGAAATTGATTGATTTTGATTGCAGATTGAAAAGTGATGAAAATGAGCCATTTTTGGCCAAAAAGTAAGGCTATAGCCTTGGTATTTTGGCGAAAATGACCAAAATTGAAATTGATTGATTTTGATTGCAGATTGAAAAGTGATGAAAATGAGCCATTTTTGGCCAAAAAGTAAGGCTATAGCCTTGGTATTTTGGCGGAAAATGACCAAAACTGAAATTGATTGATTTTGATTGCAGATTGAAAAGTGATGAAAATGAGCCATTTTTGGCCAAATAGTAAGGCTATAGCCTTGGTATTTTGGCGAAAAATGACCAAAATTGAAATTGATTGATTTTGATTGCAGATTGAAAAGTGATGAAAATGAGCCATGTTTGGCCAAAAAGTAAGGCTATAGCCTTGGTATTTTGGCGAAAAATGACCAAAATTGAAATTGATTGATTTTGATTGCAGATTGAAAAGTGATGAAAATGAGCCATTTTTGGCCAAAAAGTAAGGCTATAGCCTTGGTATTTTGGCGAAAAATGACCAAAATTGAAATTGATTGATTTTGATTGCAGATTGAAAAGTGATGAAAATGAGGCATTTTTGGCCAAAAAGTAAGGCTATAGCCTTGGTATTTTGGCGAAAAATGACCAAAATTGAAATTGATTGATTTTGATTGCAGATTGAAAAGTGATGAAAATGAGCCATTTTTGGCCAAAAAGTAAGGCTATAGCCTTGGTATTTTGGCGAAAAATGACCAAAATTGAAATTGATTGATTTTGATTGCAGATTGAAAAGTGATGAAAATGAGCCATTTGTGGCCAAAAAGTAAGGCTATAGCCTTGGTATTTTGGCGAAAAATGACCAAAATTGAAATTGATTGATTTTGATTGCAGATTGAAAAGTGATGAAAATGAGGCATTTTTGGCCAAAAAGTAAGGCTATAGCCTTGGTATTTTGGCGAAAAATGACCAAAATTGAAATTGATTGATTTTGATTGCAGATTGAAAAGTGATGAAAATGAGCCATTTTTGGCCAAAAAGTAAGGCTATAGCCTTGGTATTTTGGCGAAAAATGACCAAAATTGAAATTGATTGATTTTGATTGCAGATTGAAAAGTGATGAAAATGAGCCATTTTTGGCCAAAAAGTAAGGCTATAGCCTTGGTATTTTGGCGAAAAATGACCAAAATTGAAATTGATTGATTTTGATTGCAGATTGAAAAGTGATGAAAATGAGCCATTTTTGGCCAAAAAGTAAGGCTATAGCCTTGGTATTTTGGCGAAAAATGACCAAAATTGAAATTGATTGATTTTGATTGCAGATTGAAAAGTGATGAAAATGAGGCATTTTTGGCCAAAAAGTAAGGCTATAGCCTTGGTATTTTGGCGAAAAATGACCAAAATTGAAATTGATTGATTTTGATTGCAGATTGAAAAGTGATGAAAATGAGCCATTTGTGGCCGAAAAGTAAGGCTATAGCCTTGGTATTTTGGCGAAAAATGACCAAAATTGAAATTGATTGAGTTTGATTGCAGATTGAAAAGTGATGAAAATGAGCCATTTTTGGCCAAAAAGTAAGGCTATAGCCTTGGTATTTTGGCGAAAAATGACCAACATTGAAATTGATTGATTTTGATTGCAGATTGAAAAGTGATGAAAATGAGCCATTTGTGGCCGAAAAGTAAGGCTATAGCCTTGGTATTTTGGCGAAAAATGACCAAAATTGAAATTGATTGAGTTTGATTGCAGATTGAAAAGTGATGAAAATGAGCCATTTTTGGCCAAAAAGTAAGGCTATAGCCTTGGTATTTTGGCGAAAAATGACCAAAATTGAAATTGATTGATTGTGATTGCAGATTGAAAAGTGATGAAAATGAGCCATTTTTGGCCAAAAAGTAAGGCTATAGCCTTGGTATTTTGCCAAAAAATGACCAAATTTGAAATTGATTGATTTTGATTGCAGATTGAAAAGTGATGAAAATGAGCCATGTTTGGCCAAAAAGTAAGGCTATAGCCTTGGTATTTTGCCAAAAATGACCAAATTTGAAATTGATTGATTTTGATTGCAGATTGAAAAGTGATGAAAATGAGCCATTTTTGGCCAAAAAGTAAGGCTATAGCCTTGGTATTTTGCCAAAAAATGATCAAATTTGAAATTGATTGATTTTGATTGCAGATTGAAAAGTGATGAAAATGAGCCATGTTTGGCCAAAAAGTAAGGCTATAGCCTTGGTATTTTGCCAAAAATGACCAAATTTGAAATTGATTGATTTTGATTGCAGATTGAAAAGTGATGAAAATGAGCCATTTTTGGCCAAAAAGTAAGGCTATAGCCTTGGTATTTTGCCAAAAAATGACCAAATTTGAAATTGATTGATGTTGATTGCAGATTGAAAAGTGATGAAAATGAGCCATGTTTGGCCAAAAAGTAAGGCTATAGCCTTGGTATTTTGCCAAAAAGTGACCAAATGTGAAATTGATTGAGTTTGATTGCAGAGTGAAAAGTGATAAAAATGAGCCATTTTTGGCCAAAAAGTAAGGCTATAGCCTTGGTATTTTGCCAAAAAGTGACCAAATGTGAAGTTGATTGAGTTTGATTGCAGAGTGAAAAGTGATGAAAATGAGCCATTATTGGCAAAAAAGTAACGCTATAGCCTTGGTATTGTGCCAAAAAATGACCAAATTTGAAATTGATTGATTTTGATTGCAGATTGAAAAGTGATGAAAATGAGCCATTTTTGGCTAACAAGTAAGGCTATAGCCTTGGTGTTTTGGCGAAAAATGACCAAAATTGAAATTGATTGATTTTGATTGCAGATTGAAAAGTGATGAAAATGAGCCATTTTTGGCCAAAAAGTAAGGCTATAGCCTTGGTATTTTGGCGAAAAATGACCAAAATTGAAATTGATTGATTTTGATTGCAGATTGAAAAGTGATGAAAATGAGCCATTTTTGGCCAAAAAGTAAGGCTATAGCCTTGGTATTTTGGCGAAAAATGACCAAAATTGAAATTGATTGATTGTGATTGCAGATTGAAAAGTGATGAAAATGAGCCATTTTTGGCCAAAAAGTAAGGCTATAGCCTTGGTATTTTGCCAAAAAATGACCAAATTTGAAATTGATTGATTTTGATTGCAGATTGAAAAGTGATGAAAATGAGCCATGTTTGGCCAAAAAGTAAGGCTATAGCCTTGGTATTTTGCCAAAAATGACCAAATTTGAAATTGATTGATTTTGATTGCAGATTGAAAAGTGATGAAAATGAGCCATTTTTGGCCAAAAAGTAAGGCTATAGCCTTGGTATTTTGCCAAAAAATGATCAAATTTGAAATTGATTGATTTTGATTGCAGATTGAAAAGTGATGAAAATGAGCCATGTTTGGCCAAAAAGTAAGGCTATAGCCTTGGTATTTTGCCAAAAATGACCAAATTTGAAATTGATTGATTTTGATTGCAGATTGAAAAGTGATGAAAATGAGCCATTTTTGGCCAAAAAGTAAGGCTATAGCCTTGGTATTTTGCCAAAAAATGACCAAATTTGAAATTGATTGATGTTGATTGCAGATTGAAAAGTGATGAAAATGAGCCATTTTTGGCCAAAAAGTAAGGCTATAGCCTTGGTATTTTGCCAAAAAGTGACCAAATGTGAAATTGATTGAGTTTGATTGCAGAGTGAAAAGTGATAAAAATGAGCCATTTTTGGCCAAAAAGTAAGGCTATAGCCTTGGTATTTTGCCAAATAGTGACCAAATGTGAAATTGATTGAGTTTGATTGCAGAGTGAAAAGTGATGAAAATGAGCCATTATTGGCAAAAAAGTAACGCTATAGCCTTGGTATTGTGCCAAAAAATGACCAAATTTGAAATTGATTGATTTTGATTGCAGATTGAAAAGTGATGAAAATGAGCCATTTTTGGCTAACAAGTAAGGCTATAGCCTTGGTGTTTTGGCGAAAAATGACCAAAATTGAAATTGATTGATTTTGATTGCAGATTGAAAAGTGATGAAAATGAGCCATTTTTGGCCAAAAAGTAAGGCTATAGCCTTGGTATTTTGGCGAAAAATGACCAAAATTGAAATTGATTGATTTTGATTGCAGATTGAAAAGTGATGAAAATGAGCCATTTTTGGCCAAAAAGTAAGGCTATAGCCTTGGTATTTTGGCGAAAAATGACCAAAATTGAAATTGATTGATTTTGATTGCAGATTGAAAAGTGATGAAAATGAGCCATTTTTGGCCAAAAAGTAAGGCTATAGCCTTGGTATTTTGGCGAAAAATGACCAAAATTGAAATTGATTGATTTTGATTGCAGATTGAAAAGTGATGAAAATGAGCCATTTTTGGCCAAAAAGTAAGGCTATAGCCTTGGTATTTTGGCGAAAAATGACCAACATTGAAATTCATTGAGTTTGATTGCAGATTGAAAAGTGATGAAAATGAGCCATTTTTGGCCGGAAAGTAAGGCTATAGCCTTGGTAGTTTGGCGAAAAATGACCAAAATTGAAATTGATTGATTTTGATTGCAGATTGAAAAGTGATGAAAATGAGCCATTTTTGGCCAAAAAGTAAGGCTATAGCCTTGGTATTTTGGCGAAAAATGACCAAAATTGAAATTGATTGATTTTGATTGCAGATTGAAAAATGATGAAAATGAGCCAATTTTGGCCAAAAAGTAAGGCTATAGCCTTGGTATTTTGCCAAAACATGACCAAATTTGAAATTGATTGATTTTGATTGCAGATTGAAAAGTGATGAAAATGAGCCATGTTTGGCCAAAAAGTAAGGCTATAGCCTTGGTATTTTGGCGAAAAATGACCAAAATTGAAATTGATTGAGTTTGATTGCAGATTGAAAAGTGATGAAAATGAGCCATTTTTGGCCGAAAAGTAAGGCTATAGCCTTGGTATTTTGGCGAAAAATGACCAAAAGTGAAATTGATTGAGTTTGATTGCAGATTGAAAAGTGATGAAAATGAGCCATTTTTGGCCAAAAAGTAAGGCTATAGCCTTGGTATGTTGGCGAAAAATGACCAAAATTGAAATTGATTGAGTTTGATTGCAGATTGAAAAGTGATGAAAATGAGCCATTTTTGGCCAAAAAGTAAGGCTATAGCCTTGGTATTTTGGCGAAAAATGACCAAAATTGAAATTGATTGATTTTGATTGCAGATTGAAAAGTGATGAAAATGAGCCATTTGTGGCCAAAAAGTAAGGCTATAGCCTTGGTATTTTGGCGAAAAATCACCAAAATTGAAATTGATTGATTTTGATTGCAGATTGAAAAGTGATGAAAATGAGCCATTTTTGGCCAAAAAGTAAGGCTATAGCCTTGGTATTTTGGCGAAAAATGACCAAAATTGAAATTGATTGATTTTGATTGCAGATTGAAAAGTGATGAAAATGAGCCATTTTTGGCCAAAAAGTAAGGCTATAGCCTTGGTATTTTGGCGAAAAATGACCAAAATTGAAATTGATTGATTTTGATTGCAGATTGAAAAGTGATGAAAATGAGGCATTTTTGGCCAAAAAGTAAGGCTATAGCCTTGGTAGTTTGGCGAAAAATGACCAAAATTGAAATTGATTGAGTTTGATTGCAGATTGAAAAGTGATGAAAATGAGCCATTTTTGGCCAAAAAGTAAGGCTATAGCCTTGGTATTTTGGCGAAAAATGACCAAAATTGAAATTGATTGATTTTGATTGCAGATTGAAAAGTGATGAAAATGAGCCATTTTTGGCCAAAAAGTAAGGCTATAGCCTTGGTATTTTGGCGAAACATGACCAAAATTGAAATTGATTGATTTTGATTGCAGATTGAAAAGTGATGAAAATGAGGCATTTTTGGCCAAAAAGTAAGGCTATAGCCTTGGTAGTTTGGCGAAAAATCACCAAAATTGAAATTGATTGATTTTGATTGCAGATTGAAAAGTGATGAAAATGAGCCATTTTTGGCCAAAAAGTAAGGCTATAGCCTTGGTATTTTGGCGAAAAATGACCAAAATTGAAATTGATTGATTTTGATTGCAGATTGAAAAGTGATGAAAATGAGCCATTTCTGGCCAAAAAGTAAGGCTATAGCCTTGGTATTTTGGCGAAAAATGACCAAAATTGAAATTGATTGATTTTGATTGCAGATTGAAAAGTGATGAAAATGAGGCATTTTTGGCCAAAAAGTAAGGCTATAGCCTTGGTATTTTGGCGAAAAATGACCAAAATTGAAATTGATTGATTTTGATTGCAGATTGAAAAGTGATGAAAATGAGCCATTTGTGGCCGAAAAGTAAGGCTATAGCCTTGGTATTTTGGCGAAAAATGACCAAAATTGAAATTGATTGAGTTTGATTGCAGATTGAAAAGTGATGAAAATGAGCCATTTGTGGCCAAAACGTAAGGCTATAGCCTTGGTATTTTGGCGAAAAATGACCAAAATTGAAATTGATTGATTTTGATTGCAGATTGAAAAGTGATGAAAATGAGCCATTTTTGGCCAAAAAGTAAGGCTATAGCCTTGGTATTTTGGCGAAAAATGACCAAAATTGAAATTGATTGATTTTGATTGCAGATTGAAAAGTGATGAAAATGAGCCATTTGTGGCCGAAAAGTAAGGCTATAGCCTTGGTATTTTGGCGAAAAATGACCAAAATTGAAATTGATTGAGTTTGATTGCAGATTGAAAAGTGATGAAAATGAGCCATTTGTGGCCAAAAAGTAAGGCTATAGCCTTGGTATTTTGGCGAAAAATGACCAAAATTGAAATTGATTGAGTTTGATTGCAGATTGAAAAGTGATGAAAATGAGCCATTTTTGGCCAAAAAGTAAGGCTATAGCCTTGGTATTTTGGCGAAAAATGACCAAAAGTGAAATTGATTGAGTTTGATTGCAGATTGAAAAGTGATGAAAATGAGCCATTTTTGGCCAAAAAGTAAGGCTATAGCCTTGGTAGTTTGGCGAAAAATGACCAAAATTGAAATTGATTGAGTTTGATTGCAGATTGAAAAGTGATGAAAATGAGCCATTTTTGGCCAAAAAGTAAGGCTATAGCCTTGGTATTTTGGCGAAAAATGACCAAAATTGAAATTGATTGATTTTGATTGCAGATTGAAAAGTGATGAAAATGAGCCATTTTTGGCCAAAAAGTAAGGCTATAGCATTGGTATTTTGGCGAAAAATGACCAAAATTGAAATTGATTGATTTTGATTGCAGATTGAAAAGTGATGAAAATGAGGCATTTTTGGCCAAAAAGTAAGGCTATAGCCTTGGTAGTTTGGCGAAAAATGACCAAAATTGAAATTGATTGAGTTTGATTGCAGATTGAAAAGTGATGAAAATGAGCCATTTTTGGCCAAAAAGTAAGGCTATAGCCTTGGTATTTTGGCGAAAAATCACCAAAATTGAAATTGATTGATTTTGATTGCAGATTGAAAAGTGATGAAAATGAGCTATTTTTGGCCAAAACGTAAGGCTATAGCCTTGGTATTTTGCCAAAAAATGACCAAATTTGAAATTGATTGATGTTGATTGCAGATTGAAAAGTGATGAAAATGAGCCATGTTTGGCCAAAAAGTAAGGCTATAGCCTTGGTATTTTGCCAAAAAGTGACCAAAATTGAAATTGATTGAGTTTGATTGCAGAGTGAAAAGTGATGAAAATGAGCCATTTTTGGCCAAAAAGTAAGGCTATAGCCTTGGTATTTTGCCAAAAAATGACCAAATTTGAAATTGATTGATTTTGATTGCAGATTGAAAAGTGATGAAAATGAGCCATTTTTGGCCAAAAAGTAAGGCTATAGCCTTGGTATTTTGGCGAAAAATGACCAAAATTGAAATTGATTGATTTTGATTGCAGATTGAAAAGTGATGAAAATGAGGCATTTTTGGCCAAAAAGTAAGGCTATAGCCTTGGTATTTTGGCGAAAAATGACCAAAATTGAAATTGATTGATTTTGATTGAAGATTGAAAAGTGATGAAAATGAGCCATTTTTGGCCAAAAAGTAAGGCTATAGCCTTGGTATTTTGGCGAAAAATCACCAAAATTGAAATTGATTGATTTTGATTGCAGATTGAAAAGTGATGAAAATGAGCCATTTTTGGCCAAAAAGTAAGGCTATAGCCTTGGTATTTTGGCGAAAAATGACCAAAATTGAAATTGATTGATTTTGATTGCAGATTGAAAAGTGATGAAAATGAGCCATTTGTGGCCGAAAAGTAAGGCTATAGCCTTGGTATTTTGGCGAAAAATGACCAAAATTGAAATTGATTGAGTTTGATTGCAGATTGAAAAGTGATGAAAATGAGCCATTTGTGGCCAAAAAGTAAGGCTATAGCCTTGGTATTTTGGCGAAAAATGACCAAAATTGAAATTGATTGAGTTTGATTGCAGATTGAAAAGTGATGAAAATGAGCCATTTTTGGCCAAAAAGTAAGGCTATAGCCTTGGTATTTTGGCGAAAAATGACCAAAAGTGAAATTGATTGAGTTTGATTGCAGATTGAAAAGTGATGAAAATGAGCCATTTTTGGCCAAAAAGTAAGGCTATAGCCTTGGTAGTTTGGCGAAAAATGACCAAAATTGAAATTGATTGAGTTTGATTGCAGATTGAAAAGTGATGAAAATGAGCCATTTTTGGCCAAAAAGTAAGGCTATAGCCTTGGTATTTTGGCGAAAAATGACCAAAATTGAAATTGATTGATTTTGATTGCAGATTGAAAAGTGATGAAAATGAGCCATTTATGGCCAAAAAGTAAGGCTATAGCATTGGTATTTTGGCGAAAAATGACCAAAATTGAAATTGATTGATTTTGATTGCAGATTGAAAAGTGATGAAAATGAGCCATTTTTGGCCAAAAAGTAAGGCTATAGCCTTGGTAGTTTGGCGAAAAATGACCAAAATTGAAATTGATTGAGTTTGATTGCAGATTGAAAAGTGATGAAAATGAGCCATTTTTGGCCAAAAAGTAAGGCTATAGCCTTGGTATTTTGGCGAAAAATCACCAAAATTGAAATTGATTGATTTTGATTGCAGATTGAAAAGTGATGAAAATGAGCTATTTTTGGCCAAAACGTAAGGCTATAGCCTTGGTATTTTGCCAAAAAATGACCAAATTTGAAATTGATTGATGTTGATTGCAGATTGAAAAGTGATGAAAATGAGCCATGTTTGGCCAAAAAGTATGGCTATAGCCTTGGTATTTTGCCAAAAAGTGACCAAAATTGAAATTGATTGAGTTTGATTGCAGAGTGAAAAGTGATGAAAATGAGCCATTTTTGGCCAAAAAGTAAGGCTATAGCCTTGGTATTTTGCCAAAAAATGACCAAATTTGAAATTGATTGATTTTGATTGCAGATTGAAAAGTGATGAAAATGAGCCATTTTTGGCCAAAAAGTAAGGCTATAGCCTTGGTATTTTGGCGAAAAATGACCAAAATTGAAATTGATTGATTTTGATTGCAGATTGAAAAGTGATGAAAATGAGGCATTTTTGGCCAAAAAGTAAGGCTATAGCCTTGGTATTTTGGCGAAAAATGACCAAAATTGAAATTGATTGATTTTGATTGCAGATTGAAAAGTGATGAAAATGAGCCATTTTTGGCCAAAAAGTAAGGCTATAGCCTTGGTATTTTGGCGAAAAATCACCAAAATTGAAATTGATTGATTTTGATTGCAGATTGAAAAGTGATGAAAATGAGGCATTTTTGGCCAAAAAGTAAGGCTATAGCCTTGGTATTTTGGCGAAAAATGACCAAAATTGAAATTGATTGATTTTGATTGCAGATTGAAAAGTGATGGAAATGAGCCATTTTTGGCCAAAAAGTAAGGCTATAGCCTTGGTATTTTGGCGAAAAATGACCAAAATTGAAATTGATTGAGTTTGATTGCAGATTGAAAAGTGATGAAAATGAGCCATTTTTGGCCGAAAAGTAAGGCTATAGCCTTGGTAGTTTGGCGAAAAATGACCAAAATTGAAATTGATTGATTTTGATTGCAGATTGAAAAGTGATGAAAATGAGCCATTTTTGGCCAAAAAGTAAGGCTATAGCCTTGGTATTTTGGCGAAAAATGACCAAAATTGAAATTGATTGATTTTGATTGCAGATTGAAAAGTGATGAAAATGAGCCATTTTTGGCCAAAAAGTAAGGCTATAGCCTTGGTATTTTGGCGAAAAATGACCAAAATTGAAATTGATTGATTTTGATTGCAGATTGAAAAGTGATGAAAATGAGCCATTTTTGGCCAAAAAGTAAGGCTATAGCCTTGGTATTTTGGCGAAAAATGACCAAAATTGAAATTGATTGATTTTGATTGCAGATTGAAAAGTGATGAAAATGAGCCATTTGTGGCCGAAAAGTAAGGCTATAACCTTGGTATCTGGGCGAAAAATGACCAAAATTGAAATTGATTGAGTTTGATTGCAGATTGAAAAGTGATGAAAATGAGCCATTTTTGGCCAAAAAGTAAGGCTATAGCCTTGGTATTTTGGCGAAAAATGACCAACATTGAAATTGATTGATTTTGATTGCAGATTGAAAAGTGATGAAAATGAGCCATTTGTGGCCGAAAAGTAAGGCTATAGCCTTGGTATTTTGGCGAAAAATCACCAAAATTGAAATTGATTGAGTTTGATTGCAGATTGAAAAGTGATGCAAATGAGCCATTTTTGGCCAAAAAGTAAGGCTATAGCCTTGGTATTTTGGCGAAAAATGACCAAAATTGAAATTGATTGATTGTGATTGCAGATTGAAAAGTGATGAAAATGAGCCATTTTTGGCCAAAAAGTAAGGCTATAGCCTTGGTATTTGGCGAAAAATGACCAAAATTGAAATTGATTGATTTTGATTGCAGATTGAAAAGTGATGAAAATGAGGCATTTGTGGCCGAAAAGTAAGGCTATAGCCTTGGTATCTGGGCGAAAAATGACCAAAATTGAAATTGATTGAGTTTGATTGCAGATTGAAAAGTGATGAAAATGAGCCATTTTTGGCCAAAAAGTAAGGCTATAGCCTTGGTATTTTGGCGAAAAATGACCAACATTGAAATTGATTGATTTTGATTGCAGATTGAAAAGTGATGAAAATGAGCCATTTGTGGCCGAAAAGTAAGGCTATAGCCTTGGTATTTTGGCGAAAAATGACCAAAATTGAAATTGATTGAGTTTGATTGCAGATTGAAAAGTGATGAAAATGAGCCATTTTTGGCCGAAAAGTAAGGCTATAGCCTTGGTATTTTGGCGAAAAATGACCAAAATTGAAATTGATTGATTGTGATTGCAGATTGAAAAGTGATGAAAATGAGCCATTTTTGGCCAAAAAGTAAGGCTATAGCCTTGGTATTTTGCCAAAAAATGACCAAATTTGAAATTGATTGATTTTGATTGCAGATTGAAAAGTGATGAAAATGAGCCATGTTTGGCCAAAAAGTAAGGCTATAGCCTTGGTATTTTGCCAAAAATGACCAAATTTGAAATTGATTGATTTTGATTGCAGATTGAAAAGTGATGAAAATGAGCCATTTTTGGCCAAAAAGTAAGGCTATAGCCTTGGTATTTTGCCAAAAAATGACCAAAATTGAAATTGATTGATTTTGATTGCAGATTGAAAAGTGATGAAAATGAGCCATGTTTGGCCAAAAAGTAAGGCTATAGCCTTGGTATTTTGCCAAAAATGACCAAATTTGAAATTGATTGATTTTGATTGCAGATTGAAAAGTGATGAAAATGAGCCATTTTTGGCCAAAAAGTAAGGCTATAGCCTTGGTATTTTGCCAAAAAGTGACCAAATGTGAAATTGATTGAGTTTGATTGCAGATTGAAAAGTGATGAAAATGAGCCATTTGTGGCCGAAAAGTAAGGCTATAGCCTTGGTATTTTGGCGAAAAATGACCAAAATTGAAATTGATTGAGTTTGATTGCAGATTGAAAAGTGATGAAAATGAGCCATTTGTGGCCAAAAAGTAAGGCTATAGCCTTGGTATTTTGGCGAAAAATGACCAAAATTGAAATTGATTGATTTTGATTGCAGATTGAAAAGTGATGAAAATGAGCCATTTTTGGCCAAAAAGTAAGGCTATAGCCTTGGTATTTTGGCGAAAAATGACCAAAATTGAAATTGATTGATTTTGATTGCAGATTGAAAAGTGATGAAAATGAGCCATTTTTGGCCAAAAAGTAAGGCTATAGCCTTGGTATTTTGGCGAAAAATGACCAAAATTGAAATTGATTGAGTTTGATTGCAGATTGAAAAGTGATGAAAATGAGCCATTTTTGGCCGGAAAGTAAGGCTATAGCCTTGGTATTTTGGCGAAAAATGACCAAAATTGAAATTGATTGATTTTGATTGCAGATTGAAAAGTGATGAAAATGAGCCATTTTTGGCCACAAAGTAAGGCTATAGCCTTGGTATTTTGGCGACAAATGACCAAATTTGAAATTGATTGATTTTGATTGCAGATTGAAAAATGATGAAAATGAGCCATTTTTGGCCAAAAAGTAAGGCTATAGCCTTGGTATTTTGCCAAAAAATGACCAAATTTGAAATTGATTGATTTTGATTGCAGATTGAAAAGTGATGAAAATGAGCCATTTTTGGCCAAAAAGTAAGGCTATAGCCTTGGTATTTTGCCAAAAAATGACCAAATTTGAAATTGATTGATTTTGATTGCAGATTGAAAAGTGATGAAAATGAGCCATGTTTGGCCAAAAAGTAAGGCTATAGCCTTGGTATTTTGGCGAAAAATGACCAAAATTGAAATTGATTGAGTTTGATTGCAGATTGAAAAGTGATGAAAATGAGCGATTTTTGGCCACAAAGTAAGGCTATAGCCTTGGTATTTTGGCGAAAAATGACCAAAATTGAAATTGATTGATTTTGATTGCAGATTGAAAAGTGATGAAAATGAGCCATTTGTGGCCGAAAAGTAAGGCTATAGCCTTGGTATTTTGGCGAAAAATGACCAAAATTGAAATTGATTGATTTTGATTGCAGATTGAAAAGTGATGAAAATGAGCCATTTTTGGCCAAAAAGTAAGGCTATAGCCTTGGTATTTTGGCGAAAAATGACCAAAATTGAAATTGATTGATTTTGATTGCAGATTGAAAAGTGATGAAAATGAGCCATTTGTGGCCGAAAAGTAAGGCTATAGCCTTGGTATCTGGGCGAAAAATGACCAAAATTGAAATTGATTGAGTTTGATTGCAGATTGAAAAGTGATGAAAATGAGCCATTTTTGGCCAAAAAGTAAGGCTATAGCCTTGGTATTTTGGCGAAAAATGACCAACATTGAAATTGATTGATTTTGATTGCAGATTGAAAAGTGATGAAAATGAGCCATTTGTGGCCGAAAAGTAAGGCTATAGCCTTGGTATTTTGGCGAAAAATGACCAAAATTGAAATTGATTGAGTTTGATTGCAGATTGAAAAGTGATGAAAATGAGCCATTTTTGGCCGAAAAGTAAGGCTATAGCCTTGGTATTTTGGCGAAAAATGACCAAAATTGAAATTGATTGATTGTGATTGCAGATTGAAAAGTGATGAAAATGAGCCATTTTTGGCCAAAAAGTAAGGCTATAGCCTTGGTATTTTGCCAAAAAATGACCAAATTTGAAATTGATTGATTTTGATTGCAGATTGAAAAGTGATGAAAATGAGCCATGTTTGGCCAAAAAGTAAGGCTATAGCCTTGGTATTTTGCCAAAAATGACCAAATTTGAAATTGATTGATTTTGATTGCAGATTGAAAAGTGATGAAAATGAGCCATTTTTGGCCAAAAAGTAAGGCTATAGCCTTGGTATTTTGCCAAAAAATGACCAAAATTGAAATTGATTGATTTTGATTGCAGATTGAAAAGTGATGAAAATGAGCCATGTTTGGCCAAAAAGTAAGGCTATAGCCTTGGTATTTTGCCAAAAATGACCAAATTTGAAATTGATTGATTTTGATTGCAGATTGAAAAGTGATGAAAATGAGCCATTTTTGGCCAAAAAGTAAGGCTATAGCCTTGGTATTTTGCCAAAAAGTGACCAAATGTGAAATTGATTGAGTTTGATTGCAGATTGAAAAGTGATGAAAATGAGCCATTTGTGGCCGAAAAGTAAGGCTATAGCCTTGGTATTTTGGCGAAAAATGACCAAAATTGAAATTGATTGAGTTTGATTGCAGATTGAAAAGTGATGAAAATGAGCCATTTGTGGCCAAAAAGTAAGGCTATAGCCTTGGTATTTTGGCGAAAAATGACCAAAATTGAAATTGATTGATTTTGATTGCAGATTGAAAAGTGATGAAAATGAGCCATTTTTGGCCAAAAAGTAAGGCTATAGCCTTGGTATTTTGGCGAAAAATGACCAAAATTGAAATTGATTGATTTTGATTGCAGATTGAAAAGTGATGAAAATGAGCCATTTTTGGCCAAAAAGTAAGGCTATAGCCTTGGTATTTTGGCGAAAAATGACCAAAATTGAAATTGATTGAGTTTGATTGCAGATTGAAAAGTGATGAAAATGAGCCATTTTTGGCCGGAAAGTAAGGCTATAGCCTTGGTATTTTGGCGAAAAATGACCAAAATTGAAATTGATTGATTTTGATTGCAGATTGAAAAGTGATGAAAATGAGCCATTTTTGGCCACAAAGTAAGGCTATAGCCTTGGCATTTTGGCGACAAATGACCAAATTTGAAATTGATTGATTTTGATTGCAGATTGAAAAATGATGAAAATGAGCCATTTTTGGCCAAAAAGTAAGGCTATAGCCTTGGTATTTTGCCAAAAAATGACCAAATTTGAAATTGATTGATTTTGATTGCAGATTGAAAAGTGATGAAAATGAGCCATTTTTGGCCAAAAAGTAAGGCTATAGCCTTGGTATTTTGCCAAAAAATGACCAAATTTGAAATTGATTGATTTTGATTGCAGATTGAAAAGTGATGAAAATGAGCCATGTTTGGCCAAAAAGTAAGGCTATAGCCTTGGTATTTTGGCGAAAAATGACCAAAATTGAAATTGATTGAGTTTGATTGCAGATTGAAAAGTGATGAAAATGAGCGATTTTTGGCCACAAAGTAAGGCTATAGCCTTGGTATTTTGGCGAAAAATGACCAAAATTGAAATTGATTGATTTTGATTGCAGATTGAAAAGTGATGAAAATGAGCCATTTGTGGCCGAAAAGTAAGGCTATAGCCTTGGTATTTTGGCGAAAAATGACCAAAATTGAAATTGATTGATTTTGATTGCAGATTGAAAAGTGATGAAAATGAGCCATTTTTGGCCACAAAGTAAGGCTATAGCCTTGGTATTTTGGCGACAAATGACCAAATTTGAAATTGATTGATTTTGATTGCAGATTGAAAAATGATGAAAATGAGCCATTTTTGGCCAAAAAGTAAGGCTATAGCCTTGGTATTTTGCCAAAAAATGACCAAATTTGAAATTGATTGATTTTGATTGCAGATTGAAAAGTGATGAAAATGAGCCATTTTTGGCCAAAAAGTAAGGCTATAGCCTTGGTATTTTGCCAAAAAATGACCAAATTTGAAATTGATTGATTTTGATTGCAGATTGAAAAGTGATGAAAATGAGCCATGTTTGGCCAAAAAGTAAGGCTATAGCCTTGGTATTTTGGCGAAAAATGACCAAAATTGAAATTGATTGAGTTTGATTGCAGATTGAAAAGTGATGAAAATGAGCGATTTTTGGCCACAAAGTAAGGCTATAGCCTTGGTATTTTGGCGAAAAATGACCAAAATTGAAATTGATTGATTTTGATTGCAGATTGAAAAGTGATGAAAATGAGCCATTTGTGGCCGAAAAGTAAGGCTATAGCCTTGGTATTTTGGCGAAAAATGACCAAAATTGAAATTGATTGAGTTTGATTGCAGATTGAAAAGTGATGAAAATGAGCCATTTGTGGCCAAAACGTAAGGCTATAGCCTTGGTATTTTGGCGAAAAATGACCAAAATTGAAATTGATTGATTTTGATTGCAGATTGAAAAGTGATGAAAATGAGCGATTTTTGGCCAAAAAGTAAGGCTATAGCCTTGGTATTTTGGCGAAAAATGACCAAAATTGAAATTGATTGATTTTGATTGCAGATTGAAAAGTGATGAAAATGAGCCATTTTTGGCCAAAAAGTAAGGCTATAGCCTTGGTATTTTGGCGAAAAATGACCAAAATTGAAATTGATTGATTTTGATTGCAGATTGAAAAGTGATGAAAATGAGCCATTTTTGGCCAAAAAGTAAGGCTATAGCCTTGGTATTTTGGCGAAAAATGACCAAAATTGAAATTGATTGATTTTGATTGCAGATTGAAAAGTGATGAAAATGAGCCATGTTTGGCCAAAAAGTAAGGCTATAGCCTTGGTATTTTGGCGAAAAATGACCAAAATTGAAATTGATTGATTTTGATTGCAGATTGAAAAGTGATGAAAATGAGGCATTTTTGGCCAAAAAGTAAGGCTATAGCCTTGGTATTTTGGCGAAAAATGACCAAAATTGAAATTGATTGATTTTGATTGCAGATTGAAAAGTGATGAAAATGAGCCATTTGTGGCCGAAAAGTAAGGCTATAGCCTTGGTATTTTGGCGAAAAATGACCAAAATTGAAATTGATTGAGTTTGATTGCAGATTGAAAAGTGATGAAAATGAGCCATTTTTGGCCAAATAGTAAGGCTATAGCCTTGGCATTTTGGCGAAAAATGACCAAAATTGAAATTGATTGATTTTGATTGCAGATTGAAAAGTGATGAAAATGAGCCATTTTTGGCCAAAAAGTAAGGCTATAGCCTTGGTATTTTGGCGAAAAATGACCAAAAGTGAAATTGATTGAGTTTGATTGCAGATTGAAAAGTGATGAAAATGAGCCATTTTTGGCCAAAAAGTAAGGCTATAGCCTTGGTAGTTTGGCGAAAAATGACCAAAATTGAAATTGATTGAGTTTGATTGCAGATTGAAAAAGTGATGAAAATGAGCCATTTTTGGCCAAAAAGTAAGGCTATAGCCTTGGTATTTTGGCGAAAAATGACCAAAATTGAAATTGATTGATTTTGATTGCAGATTGAAAAGTGATGAAAATGAGCCATTTTTGGCCAAAAAGTAAGGCTATAGCCTTGGTATTTTGGCGAAAAATGACCAAAATTGAAATTGATTGATTTTGATTGCAGATTGAAAAGTGATGAAAATGAGGCATTTTTGGCCAAAAAGTAAGGCTATAGCCTTGGTAGTTTGGCGAAAAATGACCAAAATTGAAATTGATTGAGTTTGATTGCAGATTGAAAAGTGATGAAAATGAGGCATTTTTGGCCAAAAAGTAAGGCTATAGCCTTGGTAGTTTGGCGAAAAATGACCAAAATTGAAATTGATTGAGTTTGATTGCAGATTGAAAAGTGATGAAAATGAGGCATTTTTGGCCAAAAAGTAAGGCTATAGCCTTGGTAGTTTGGCGAAAAATGACCAAAATTGAAATTGATTGAGTTTGATTGCAGATTGAAAAGTGATGAAAATGAGGCATTTTTGGCCAAAAAGTAAGGCTATAGCCTTGGTATTTTGCCAAAAAATGACCAAATTTGAAATTGATTGATTTTGATTGCAGATTGAAAAGTGATGAAAATGAGCCATGTTTGGCCAAAAAGTAAGGCTATAGCCTTGGTATTTTGGCGAAAAATGACCAAAATTGAAATTGATTGAGTTTGATTGCAGATTGAAAAGTGATGAAAATGAGCCATTGTTGACCGAAAAGTAAGGCTATAGCCTTGGTATTTTGGCGAAAAATGACCAAAATTGAAATTGATTGATTTTGATTGCAGATTGAAAAGTGATGAAAATGAGCCATTTGTGGCCGAAAAGTAAGGCTATAGCCTTGGTATTTTGCCAAAAAGTGACCAAATGTGAAATTGATTGAGTTTGATTGCAGAGTGAAAAGTGATGAAAATGAGCCATTTTTGGCCAAAAAGTAAGGCTATAGCCTTGGTATTTTGGCGAAAAATGACCAAAATTGAAATTGATTGATTTTGATTGCAGATTGAAAAGTGATGAAAATGAGCCATTTTTGGCCAAAAAGTAAGGCTATAGCCTTGGTATTTTGGCGAAAAATGACCAAAATTGAAATTGATTGATTTTGATTGCAGATTGAAAAGTGATGAAAATGAGGCATTTTTGGCCAAAAAGTAAGGCTATAGCCTTGGTAGTTTGGCGAAAAATGACCAAAATTGAAATTGATTGAGTTTGATTGCAGATTGAAAAGTGATGAAAATGAGGCATTTTTGGCCAAAAAGTAAGGCTATAGCCTTGGTATTTTGGCGAAAAATGACCAAAATTGAAATTGATTGATTTTGATTGCAGATTGAAAAGTGATGAAAATGAGCCATTTGTGGCCGAAAAGTAAGGCTATAGCCTTGGTATTTTGGCGAAAAATGACCAAAATTGAAATTGATTGAGTTTGATTGCAGATTGAAAAGTGATGAAAATGAGCCATTTGTGGCCAAAAAGTAAGGCTATAGCCTTGGTATTTTGGCGAAAAATGACCAAAATTGAAATTGATTGATTTTGATTGCAGATTGAAAAGTGATGAAAATGAGCCATTTTTGGCCAAAAAGTAAGGCTATAGCCTTGGTATTTTGGCGAAAAATGACCAAAAGTGAAATTGATTGAGTTTGATTGCAGATTGAAAAGTGATGAAAATGAGCCATTTTTGGCCAAAAAGTAAGGCTATAGCCTTGGTAGTTTGGCGAAAAATGACCAAAATTGAAATTGATTGAGTTTGATTGCAGATTGAAAAAGTGATGAAAATGAGCCATTTTTGGCCAAAAAGTAAGGCTATAGCCTTGGTATTTTGGCGAAAAATGACCAAAATTGAAATTGATTGATTTTGATTGCAGATTGAAAAGTGATGAAAATGAGCCATTTTTGGCCAAAAAGTAAGGCTATAGCCTTGGTATTTTGGCGAAAAATGACCAAAATTGAAATTGATTGATTTTGATTGCAGATTGAAAAGTGATGAAAATGAGGCATTTTTGGCCAAAAAGTAAGGCTATAGCCTTGGTAGTTTGGCGAAAAATGACCAAAATTGAAATTGATTGAGTTTGATTGCAGATTGAAAAGTGATGAAAATGAGGCATTTTTGGCCAAAAAGTAAGGCTATAGCCTTGGTAGTTTGGCGAAAAATGACCAAAATTGAAATTGATTGAGTTTGATTGCAGATTGAAAAGTGATGAAAATGAGGCATTTTTGGCCAAAAAGTAAGGCTATAGCCTTGGTATTTTGCCAAAAAATGACCAAATTTGAAATTGATTGATTTTGATTGCAGATTGAAAAGTGATGAAAATGAGCCATGTTTGGCCAAAAAGTAAGGCTATAGCCTTGGTATTTTGGCGAAAAATGACCAAAATTGAAATTGATTGAGTTTGATTGCAGATTGAAAAGTGATGAAAATGAGCCATTGTTGACCGAAAAGTAAGGCTATAGCCTTGGTATTTTGGCGAAAAATGACCAAAATTGAAATTGATTGATTTTGATTGCAGATTGAAAAGTGATGAAAATGAGCCATTTGTGGCCGAAAAGTAAGGCTATAGCCTTGGTATTTTGCCAAAAAGTGACCAAATGTGAAATTGATTGAGTTTGATTGCAGAGTGAAAAGTGATGAAAATGAGCCATTTTTGGCCAAAAAGTAAGGCTATAGCCTTGGTATTTTGGCGAAAAATGACCAAAATTGAAATTGATTGATTTTGATTGCAGATTGAAAAGTGATGAAAATGAGCCATTGTTGGCCAAAAAGTAAGGCTATAGCCTTGGTATTTTGGCGAAAAATGACCAAAATTGAAATTGATTGATTTTGATTGCAGATTGAAAAGTGATGAAAATGAGGCATTTTTGGCCAAAAAGTAAGGCTATAGCCTTGGTATTTTGGCGAAAAATGACCAAAAGTGAAATTGATTGAGTTTGATTGCAGATTGAAAAGTGATGAAAATGAGCCATTTTTGGCCAAAAAGTAAGGCTATAGCCTTGGTAGTTTGGCGAAAAATGACCAAAATTGAAATTGATTGAGTTTGATTGCAGATTGAAAAAGTGATGAAAATGAGCCATTTTTGGCCAAAAAGTAAGGCTATAGCCTTGGTATTTTGGCGAAAAATGACCAAAATTGAAATTGATTGATTTTGATTGCAGATTGAAAAGTGATGAAAATGAGCCATTTTTGGCCAAAAAGTAAGGCTATAGCCTTGGTATTTTGGCGAAAAATGACCAAAATTGAAATTGATTGATTTTGATTGCAGATTGAAAAGTGATGAAAATGAGGCATTTTTGGCCAAAAAGTAAGGCTATAGCCTTGGTAGTTTGGCGAAAAATGACCAAAATTGAAATTGATTGAGTTTGATTGCAGATTGAAAAGTGATGAAAATGAGGCATTTTTGGCCAAAAAGTAAGGCTATAGCCTTGGTAGTTTGGCGAAAAATGACCAAAATTGAAATTGATTGAGTTTGATTGCAGATTGAAAAGTGATGAAAATGAGGCATTTTTGGCCAAAAAGTAAGGCTATAGCCTTGGTAGTTTGGCGAAAAATGACCAAAATTGAAATTGATTGAGTGTGATTGCAGATTGAAAAGTGATGAAAATGAGGCATTTTTGGCCAAAAAGTAAGGCTATAGCCTTGGTATTTTGCCAAAAAATGACCAAATTTGAAATTGATTGATTTTGATTGCAGATTGAAAAGTGATGAAAATGAGCCATGTTTGGCCAAAAAGTAAGGCTATAGCCTTGGTATTTTGGCGAAAAATGACCAAAATTGAAATTGATTGAGTTTGATTGCAGATTGAAAAGTGATGAAAATGAGCCATTGTTGACCGAAAAGTAAGGCTATAGCCTTGGTATTTTGGCGAAAAATGACCAAAATTGAAATTGATTGATTTTGATTGCAGATTGAAAAGTGATGAAAATGAGCCATTTGTGGCCGAAAAGTAAGGCTATAGCCTTGGTATTTTGCCAAAAAGTGACCAAATGTGAAATTGATTGAGTTTGATTGCAGAGTGAAAAGTGATGAAAATGAGCCATTTTTGGCCAAAAAGTAAGGCTATAGCCTTGGTATTTTGGCGAAAAATGACCAAAATTGAAATTGATTGATTTTGATTGCAGATTGAAAAGTGATGAAAATGAGCCATTTTTGGCCAAAAAGTAAGGCTATAGCCTTGGTATTTTGGCGAAAAATGACCAAAAGTGAAATTGATTGAGTTTGATTGCAGATTGAAAAGTGATGAAAATGAGGCATTTTTGGCCAAAAAGTAAGGCTATAGCCTTGGTAGTTTGGCGAAAAATGACCAAAATTGAAATTGATTGATTTTGATTGCAGATTGAAAAGTGATGAAAATGAGCCATTTTTGGCCAAAAAGTAAGGCTATAGCCTTGGTATTTTGGCGAAAAATGACCAAAATTGAAATTGATTGATTTTGATTGCAGATTGAAAAGTGATGAAAATGAGCCATTTTTGGCCAAAAAGTAAGGCTATAGCCTTGGTATTTTGGCGAAACATGACCAAAATTGAAATTGATTGATTTTGATTGCAGATTGAAAAGTGATGAAAATGAGGCATTTTTGGCCAAAAAGTAAGGCTATAGCCTTGGTAGTTTGGCGAAAAATGACCAAAATTTAAATTGATTGAGTTTGATTGCAGATTGAAAAGTGATGAAAATGAGGCATTTTTGGCCAAAAAGTAAGGCTATAGCCTTGGTAGTTTGGCGAAAAATGACCAAAATTGAACTTGATTGAGTTTGATTGCAGATTGAAAAGTGATGAAAATGAGCCATTTGTGGCCAAAAAGTAAGGCTATAGCCTTGGTATTTTGGCGAAAAATGACCAAAATTGAAATTGATTGATTTTGATTGGAGATTGACAAGTGATGAAAATGAGCCATTTTTGGCCAAAAAGTAAGGCTATAGCCTTGGTATTTTGGCGAAAAAAGACCAAAATTGAAATTGATTGATTTTGATTGGAGATTGAAAAGTGATGAAAATGAGCCAGTTTTGGCCAAAAAGTAAGGCTATAGCCTTGGTATTTTGGCGAAAAAAGACCAAAATTGAAATTGATTGATTTTGATTGCAGATTGAAAAGTGATGAAAATGAGCCAGTTTTGGCCAAAAAGTAAGGCTATAGCCTTGGTATTTTGGCGAAAAAAGACCAAAATTGAAATTGATTGATTTTGATTGCAGATTGAAAAGTGATGAAAATGAGCCAGTTTTGGCCAAAAAGTAAGGCTATAGCCTTGGTATTTTGGCGAAAAAAGACCAAAATTGAAATTGATTGATTTTGATTGCAGATTGAAAAGTGATGAAAATGAGCCAGTTTTGGCCAAAACGTAAGGCTATAGCCTTGGTATTTTGGCGAAAAAAGACCAAAATTGAAATTGATTGATTTTGATTGCAGATTGAAAAGTGATGAAAATGAGCCATTTTTGGCCAAAAAGTAAGGCTATAGCCTTGGTATTTTGGCGAAAAATGACCAAAATTGAAATTGATTGATTTTGATTGCAGATTGAAAAGTGATGAAAATGAGGCATTTTTGGCCAAAAAGTAAGGCTATAGCCTTGGTAGTTTGGCGAAAAATGACCAAAATTGAAATTGATTGAGTTTGATTGCAGATTGAAAAGTGATGAAAATGAGGCATTTTTGGCCAAAAAGTAAGGCTATAGCCTTGGTAGTTTGGCGAAAAATGACCAAAATTGAAATTGATTGAGTTTGATTGCAGATTGAAAAGTGATGAAAATGAGCCATTTGTGGCCAAAAAGTAAGGCTATAGCCTTGGTATTTTGGCGAAAAATGACCAAAATTGAAATTGATTGATTTTGATTGCAGATTGAAAAGTGATGAAAATGAGCCATTTTTGGCCAAAAAGTAAGGCTATAGCCTTGGTATTTTGGCGAAAAATGACCAAAATTGAAGTTGATTGATGTTGATTGCAGATTGAAAAGTGATGAAAATGAGCCATTTTTGGCCAAAAAGTAAGGCTATAGCCTTGGTATTTTGGCGAAAAATGACCAAAATTGAAATTGATTGATTTTGATTGCAGATTGAAAAGTGATGAAAATGAGCCATTTTTGGCCAAAAAGTAAGGCTATAGCCTTGGTATTTTGGCGAAAAATGACCAAAATTGAAATTGATTGATTTTGATTGCAGATTGAAAAGTGATGAAAATGAGCCATTTTTGGCCAAAAAGTAAGGCTATAGCCTTGGTATGTTGGCGAAAAATGACCAAAATTGAAATTGATTGATTTTGATTGGAGATTGAAAAGTGATGAAAATGAGCCATTTTTGGCCAAAAAGTAAGGCTATAGCCTTGGTATGTTGGCGAAAAATGACCAAAATTGAAATTGATTGATTTTGATTGGAGATTGAAAAGTGATGAAAATGAGCCATTTTTGGCCAAAAAGTAAGGCTATAGCCTTGGTATTTTGGCGAAAAATGACCAAAATTGAAATTGATTGATTTTGATTGCAGATTGAAAAGTGATGAAAATGAGGCATTTTTGGCCAAAAAGTAAGGCTATAGCCTTGGTAGTTTGGCGAAAAATGACCAAAATTTAAATTGATTGAGTTTGATTGCAGATTGAAAAGTGATGAAAATGAGGCATTTTTGGCCAAAAAGTAAGGCTATAGCCTTGGTAGTTTGGCGAAAAATGACCAAAATTGAAATTGATTGAGTTTGATTGCAGATTGAAAAGTGATGAAAATGAGCCATTTGTGGCCAAAAAGTAAGGCTATAGCCTTGGTATTTTGGCGAAAAATGACCAAAATTGAAATTGATTGATTTTGATTGGAGATTGAAAAGTGATGAAAATGAGCCATTTTTGGCCAAAAAGTAAGGCTATAGCCTTGGTATTTTGGCGAAAAATGACCAAAATTGAAATTGATTGATTTTGATTGGAGATTGAAAAGTGATGAAAATGAGCCAGTTTTGGCCAAAAAGTAAGGCTATAGCCTTGGTATTTTGGCGAAAAAAGACCAAAATTGAAATTGATTGATTTTGATTGCAGATTGAAAAGTGATGAAAATGAGCCAGTTTTGGCCAAAAAGTAAGGCTATAGCCTTGGTATTTTGGCGAAAAAAGACCAAAATTGAAATTGATTGATTTTGATTGCAGATTGAAAAGTGATGAAAATGAGCCAGTTTTGGCCAAAAAGTAAGGCTATAGCCTTGGTATTTTGGCGAAAAAAGACCAAAATTGAAATTGATTGATTTTGATTGCAGATTGAAAAGTGATGAAAATGAGCCAGTTTTGGCCAAAACGTAAGGCTATAGCCTTGGTATTTTGGCGAAAAAAGACCAAAATTGAAATTGATTGATTTTGATTGCAGATTGAAAAGTGATGAAAATGAGCCATTTTTGGCCAAAAAGTAAGGCTATAGCCTTGGTATTTTGGCGAAAAATGACCAAAATTGAAATTGATTGATTTTGATTGCAGATTGAAAAGTGATGAAAATGAGGCATTTTTGGCCAAAAAGTAAGGCTATAGCCTTGGTAGTTTGGCGAAAAATGACCAAAATTTAAATTGATTGAGTTTGATTGCAGATTGAAAAGTGATGAAAATGAGGCATTTTTGGCCAAAAAGTAAGGCTATAGCCTTGGTAGTTTGGCGAAAAATGACCAAAATTGAAATTGATTGAGTTTGATTGCAGATTGAAAAGTGATGAAAATGAGCCATTTGTGGCCAAAAAGTAAGGCTATAGCCTTGGTATTTTGGCGAAAAATGACCAAAATTGAAATTGATTGATTTTGATTGCAGATTGAAAAGTGATGAAAATGAGCCATTTTTGGCCAAAAAGTAAGGCTATAGCCTTGGTATTTTGGCGAAAAATGACCAAAATTGAAGTTGATTGATGTTGATTGCAGATTGAAAAGTGATGAAAATGAGCCATTTTTGGCCAAAAAGTAAGGCTATAGCCTTGGTATTTTGGCGAAAAATGACCAAAATTGAAATTGATTGATTTTGATTGCAGATTGAAAAGTGATGAAAATGAGGCATTTTTGGCCAAAAAGTAAGGCTATAGCCTTGGTAGTTTGGCGAAAAATGACCAAAATTGAAATTGATTGAGTTTGATTGCAGATTGAAAAGTGATGAAAATGAGCCATTTGTGGCCAAAAAGTAAGGCTATAGCCTTGGTATTTTGGCGAAAAATGACCAAAATTGAAATTGATTGATTTTGATTGCAGATTGAAAAGTGATGAAAATGAGCCATTTTTGGCCAAAAAGTAAGGCTATAGCCTTGGTATTTTGGCGAAAAATGACCAAAATTGAAGTTGATTGATGTTGATTGCAGATTGAAAAGTGATGAAAATGAGCCATTTTTGGCCAAAAAGTAAGGCTATAGCCTTGGTATTTTGGCGAAAAATGACCAAAATTGAAATTGATTGATTTTGATTGCAGATTGAAAAGTGATGAAAATGAGCCATTTTTGGCCAAAAAGTAAGGCTATAGCCTTGGTATTTTGGCGAAAAATGACCAAAATTGAAATTGATTGAGTTTGATTGCAGATTGAAAAGTGATGAAAATGAGCCATTTTTGGCCAAAAAGTAAGGCTATAGCCTTGGTATGTTGGCGAAAAATGACCAAAATTGAAATTGATTGATTTTGATTGGAGATTGAAAAGTGATGAAAATGAGCCATTTTTGGCCAAAAAGTAAGGCTATAGCCTTGGTATGTTGGCGAAAAATGACCAAAATTGAAATTGATTGATTTTGATTGGAGATTGAAAAGTGATGAAAATGAGCCATTTTTGGCCAAAAAGTAAGGCTATAGCCTTGGTATGTTGGCGAAAAATGACCAAAATTGAAATTGATTGATTTTGATTGGAGATTGAAAAGTGATGAAAATGAGCCATTTTTGGCCAAAAAGTAAGGCTATAGCCTTGGTATTTTGGCGAAAAATGACCAAAATTGAAATTGATTGATTTTGATTGCAGATTGAAAAGTGACGATAAGTAACTAAAGTAGTATAATAAAATCTACTTTTACTGAAG